>CM035425.1:59123379-59410879 GCA_020310875.1 Ceratopteris richardii | reverse complement strand
TCTTCACTCGAGGCTGCCCCTACAGGAAATACTATTACATGTGCCAACAACTCCTCTTATCCTGTTATGGAAGTTGGTAAGATCATTTTGACTACTACTGATGGTAGTTATTTCACTTTGTCAGATGCTTTATTTGTGCCAGGGATCAAGAAGAACCTGTTATCAGTTTCTGCATTAGCCAAGATTGGCTTGGTTGTGAAATTTATTGATGACAGGTGTACAGTTCATGATCTGCATATGGCGATGTGATTATTGCTTCTGGCATTTTATGTCGTGGGCTGTATAAGCTCATAGACTATGAAACATCTGTAAATGATTTGGCATGTGTAGTAAATGATTCTAAGGCTATGTTAGATGCAAAGCTTTGGCATGCATGCTTTGGTCTTCTGAATTTTGCTACTTTGTTATGCCTGCACAAATCTGAAATGGTGTCCTCTTTGCCCAAACTTGAGTCACGTCAAAAACATGTTTGTGAAGGCTTTATTTTGGGTAAAATGGAGCATTCATCCTTTCCAAAAGATGGTTCAGTTTGGGCTACTCAAAAATTGCAGCTTGTACATAGTGATGTATGTGGTCCTCTGCAGACACCTTCTTTTGGATACTATCTTTACTTCGTAACTTTCAGCGATGATTTTTTCAAGCATGCATGGGTATATCCATTGAAGGAAAAGTCCAAAGTGTTCATGTGCTTCAAACAGTTTGGTTTTGGCTGAAAATCTGTCACCATGTAAAATGGGCACCTCCGTTCTGATCGAGGGGGGGAATATATGTCTTCTGATTTTAATACATTTCTAGCTGAACGTGGGATAAAACACCAGTGTATAGTGCCATATACACCTCAATAGAATGGAGTTGCTGAACGAAAGAACATGTCACTCATGGAGATGGCGAGGTGTATGGTCAAGAGTCAGACTTTACCACATAGTTTCTGGCTTGAGGGTATCATGTGTGCAGCATATGTAGTGAATAGGTGTCCCACTAAAGTGCTATAATCTATCACTCCATATGAGGCTTGGCATGACCGCAAGCCATCTGTTGCTCATCTGCGTGTTTCTCATTGTTTGGCATATGCATAAGTGCATGAACAACATCGCAGAAAATTGGATAGTAAAGCAGTAAAATGTATTTTTGTTGGGTACAATTCTGAAAGTAAAGGCTATCGTCTGTATCATCCACAGAATAAACACATTCTGGTTAGCCGTGATGTTGTTTTTGTGGAAGATGCTATTCAGCCATTGCTTTCATGTACTAAGGAGACATATGTTAGCTCCAAAGACATGTATGATACTTTGTTGCCTTTTTTTTTACAGGTGGATAGTCTAGTGCTGGTCCTAATGAGGCAACTTCTCAGCCTTTGCAGGTTTCATGTGATGATGCAGATAATTCCTTTTCTGATGCAGATGTACATAATGCACTTATTGATGAGAGAGCTGATATTGAGCAGGCAAGAACTACGCCAAAATGGCTGGTGCAGACCTTGCGTGAAAGCAAATTAGATGCACCTCTATCATAGGCTCTCATAGTGCCTCTTTTGCATCGGATTGCTATGCTATGGCTGCATCTAGTCTCTATGATGAGAGTCAGCCTGTTTCGTTTGATAAAGCACAAAATTCTAAAAATTGGATGGCTGCTATGCAATCTGAATATGATGCTGTAATGAAAAATGGTACATGCTCTTTATGTGATTTGCCTCCTCGCAAGAAGGCCATTGGCACTAAGTGGGTATACAAGCTGAAGCGTAAACCTCATGGTACAGTTGACAGGTATAAGGCTAGGCTTGTTGCAAAGGGTTATGCGTAGGAAAGAGGCATTGATTTTGATGAGACCTTTGCACCTACATGTTGTATGACTACTGTTCGGAGCATTTGTGCACTTGTAGCCCATGATGGTTGGAATGTACATCAGTTGGACATTAAAATTGCAATTCTAAATGGTGACTTGCATGAAGAAGTGTATGTTTTTAAGCCCCGTGGCTTTGTGTCGAAAGGGCTTGCAAACTAGGTGTGCAGGTTAAAGAAGGCAGTATATGGTTTAAAGCAAGCACCACGTGCTTGGTATGAGAAGATACATGTCTATCTGGTTGCACATGGTTTTGAGAACAATCCAACTAAAAGCACCTTATATGTTAAGCATGCTAATGATGTGCTTCTGATCATTGTTTTCTATGTTGACGACATGCTGCTCACTAGTCCTATTGAGAAGCATATTGCTGATTTTAAGGCTGATTTGCATGCCTCATTTGAGATGTCTGATTTGGGGCATTTGCATCACCATTTGGGCATTCAATTTATGCAAGTTGATGGTGGAATGGCTTTGTGTCAAACGAAATATATTGACACATTATTGCCGCATTTTGGCCTTGAAGACTGTAAGCCTATTGCCACTCCTATGGAGATAAGTTTATGATTGATTCTTCATGATGCTCGAGATGCATTTGATGCTGTCCTCTATCAGCAGGTTGTTGGATGCCTGATTTACTTTTGCATTACTAGGCTAGATATTCAGTTTGTTGTCTTACAGATGAGCAAGTTTATGCATTGTCCAGGTGTCAAGCATTGGCAGGCGGTTAAGCACATCTTTTGCTACTTGAGTGGTGCTCGGCTACTTGGGTTGCTTTATCCCAAGGAGGGATCACTACCGCTAGATTTGCATGCTTTCTCTAACTCAGACTAGGCTGGTTGCTATGACACTCGTGTGTCCACTAGTGGCTTTTGCTTCATGCTTGGTAGCTCATGTATATCTTGGTTGAGCAAAAGGCAGCCTATTGTGGTCACTTCCAGTTCTCAGGCTGAGTATAGGGCAGCTTTCACAGCTATTGTTCAGTGTGTGTGGCTCAGATGCCTTCTGGCATATTTGGGTGTTGGTCAATCTTCTGCCACCACCATCTTCAGTGAGAGTCAGAGTGCATTGGCAGTTGCGAGCAACCTTGTGTTCCATGCTTGCACTAAGCACATTGAGGTGCATTATCATTATGTTAGGGCGAGTTTCTCTACTAGGGAGAGCAGCTTGGCATATGTGCCCACGCAGGAGAACATTGCAGACCTTCTCATGAAGGCTCTGCCGAGGGAGAAGTTGGAAGCTTTCCACAAAGCTTTGGGCTTACTTCCTTTTGTGGAGTGATTTCCACATAGCTTGACACTTTCTTATACATGAGTGCCAGCTACTTGTTCACTGCATAACTCCCAGGGGGGATTTGTTGATATATTTAGGTAGTGATGTGTGTGAACACTCTAGGACTGTCGGGCCACTTTTTTCCCTCTTTAGGAGGTTTCTTTTTCCCCCAGCTTGTATGTATGCCTATTTCCCTAATGGGCTACTTATCCTTGTAAATTCTCTAGTAATACATTCAGCATTGTGTGTTGTGCTCCAAGCTTCTTCTTCTTCCTTGTGTTGTTCGCGTGCTTCTGCAGACATTTAACTCCAACATTAAAGACTCTAAAATGCATGTTTGGTATAAGCGGGGGTGCAAATTGCTAGAACTAAGGCAAAGGAAGCTCCTTCAAGACAAAATGTTAATCTACATAATTACTCCTCTTCTGTCATGATTTGGGATCCCATACTTCCAATAAAATTCATTTATGTACACATGTGTACACTGCATGCAGAGTTAAGGATCATTGACAAGTTGGTCCGGCTTAACTTGGATTATGCATATTACATCAAGCCTACAACTCTTGCAGATGAATGCATAAGAAAATGTGAATCTTTGCTTTCAAAAATGGGATTTCATGGTGGTTATATTCATCCTAGAAAAGATCCAAAGCTTTCACAAAGTATAGGTGATGTATTAGAAGATGTGTCAATGGGAGGTGCAAAAGCATGAAGATTCTTCAACAACACATGGAAAACAACTAAATGCAATGTGGAGTTTTTGGAAACAACTTTGCAAGTTTACGACAACTGTAAAAAGCAATCCATAAATAGCAAAAAATAGAATGGAGGCTTGGTTCTACTTGGTGTGTTTTGAAATAAACATCTCATGATATTTTTCTTTATGTTTTTTTTTCATATTCTTCATCTACATGGTCCATTCTTTGCAAAAAAGGAAACACCTGCCAGGGCATGGAAAAATCTCATTATCAAGAAAGAACAAGCTTCTTCAAATGCACAAGAAAAGGAGAAAGAGTGACAAAAAGTAACAGTTTCAAAGAGCCTTTTGATTGGTTCTTTAGAAGACAATTACAAAGGCGTACATGCCAGATATCATCACCACATAATCTATACAGATCATTTCAATAAGGACTATAACTAGATGCCATTTCTTTGAGGACATATGGATTTAAAGAAGAGAATGAAATTTCATTCCAATTTGAAGCTATAATGTTTTGAATATCTTTTACAATTCTTCTAGCCAAGAAATACATATGGATGTATATACAGTTTTTGAACTCATGAAATTTTTGAAATGAAATATTTATTCTTCTTTGAGTCTTTTGAATGAGCTTGACTCTAGAGAATCTCCTTTGTATCTAAGGTGTAGCCAGCAATACTTTGTACATGTGAGACCTCTACAACCATTGCATAACTTGAATAACAAAGGAAATATCCAGCTCTAGAAGCATTGAGCCCTAGGGCATAGCCAAAAATATTGAATGGTGTGAAAAATCCTATATGCATGAAAGGGAAGTGAGGAAATGACCATGTACTTTGAAAGAGACTTTAGAGAGAATAATGCAAAATCAAGGTCCTCACTATACTGCTTATGTACAACACATAATAAATTTGGATTCAACTTGGGAAGATAGTGCATGACTGAATGTATATCCACTTTTGCTTTTCCTTTAGCCTCTATAGCTTTTCTTGTGCCCTTGCCCGCGCCAAGATAATTTTCCTCATCCAATACAGATAACTGTGGAAAAAATGACAAAGCAAGATCAGAGAGAGAAAAACAACTTTGAATGACTCAGGACAAGATTAAAGTTGTAAGGAAAACTAATTGTTGAAATGAATGTAGGAGACGACCAATTCAAGCGACTAGGATCATCAGGAAAGCTTGGATGGGCCTAATTGCTTCAATCGGTCGTTCATAAAAATCATTACAAATATTGCATCAAGTTCCATAACATATTAATCATGAAATAGAGAAATTAATGAGATGACTGATCCAAGCCAATAGGCTCATGAGAAAGTCTCAGATGGGTTTAATTGCTTGAATTAGTCCTCTCTTCCAAATGATTACAAACAGATGTTAGTTGGCTTAAATTACATAAGGGACAAGCTAAAAAATCCATAAAAATTAAGAACTTTAGACATGACCAATTCAAGAGAATAGGCTCATCAGAAATTGTTTGATGGGCCTAATTGCTTGAATTGGGCCTATCTCTTTGACTTTACTTTTTGAATATTTCTCAAGAGAAACATCTAGGGATGCCCCTTTTTTTTCATCATGTTCCTTTTCTTCATTCTTTCCAATTGAGATGTGATGAAGATAAATCAGAAACCCCATCGTCAAGGGCAATAAACAACAATTATTTTGATGTTCTGGGCAAAGTTCTATCCTGCCTAGCAAGGAGGAAATCTTCCTACATTTTCTAGTGATTCTGGCCCTATCCAAAGGATCCTTCCCAACAATGATGCGTTGGATATAAGCTTTGCGGATATGATAGTGTCTTGACCATTAACTATCTTAATGAAGGTCGCTAGCATTAATCCATAAGAAATGCTTTGTTTTTCTCCATAAGTGCTTCAAAATCAAAGGTGGGATTGAAGATTCTCATTGCATATCGAAAATGAATCACCTTTAATCCCTCTTGAACCATAAAATGTAGAGGTTTCTGAGATGGAGAAACACTTAGAATCACATTCTTCTCTTGCATCTCAGTAGATGAGCGATACAAGCGAATAGAAGCAATCAACGAGGGTCAAACATGCATAATTCCTTGAATCAGTTGTGTATACTATTCAAACTCAAAGTGCTTGGATATGAAGGCAAAAATTTCTTGAAGTTTGAAAATCAAAGAAGACCAAGGGAAATGAAATTTATAGGTAAAGAGAGAAAGAAACGGTCACATGACATGAACCAATGAACCTATGACACAAGGCAAAATTGAATTTAGAAATTTTAATGATCAAATGATATGGATCACTGAAAAGTTGACATGTGGAAATGTACGTTGGGATTCCCAATAGCTAGATGACATGGACCAATCAAATGTTTCCATGTGGCACTAATGGTCAACTCAACTTGGAGACCTATTTAAGCTCCTACCTTCATTTATCCCATTCTTTTGTGACCTACATGCTCTCCTGACGTGTACCAGTTTTCATGTGCCAAACCTCATTTGCGAATTTCTAGTATTCCTCTTCTCCTTGAGATCTCTTGGTGCGCAAGGTAATATCCCTGAGCATGATATCTTCTACGTGATCGATTCAAGCAATTAGTGGAATAGGAGATTTTTGGATTTTCCAAATCGCTTGAATTGCTCGTGCCTAGTTAAAAGGCTTGAATTCTATTTTTTTCACATGGTATGGAGACGATTGATTCAAGCAGTTAGGGGAGTTGGAGACTTTTGAATTGATGTATTCACTTGAATCGGTCATGTCTAGGCATGAAAAGAAATCAAAGACCTCAATTTCTTTGATGTGATCGATTCAAGCGATTAGGGGAATCCGAGATTTTTGGATTGCCCTTATCACTTGAATCTATCAATTCCTTTAAACATATTTTTTGACAATTTGTTGTATTTTTTTCATAAAAGAGTTTATCCTAAAAATCTCATGAAATTCACATGAATGTGGCTGAAACATTGAGTAATGCTACACAATCGATCCAGGCGAACATGACAATCCAAATTCTTTTGATGAACCTAATTCATTGAATGGGTGATCTATTGAATTCTCAATTTTTTTGTGTTTTCTTAATTCCATGTGTTTGATCTTCTTCGATTCTACTTTTCATAGATCATGGGTAGGGTATAGAAGACAACTAGGAAGTTGCACCTTGAGGAACAACAACATGGGGGACCTGTTCCAGAGGGGCAGGCACCTGCTCCAAAGGGGCAAGGACCTGCTCCAAAGGGGCAAGGACCTGCTCCAGAGACTACAAATGGCCAAGATAAGGTTGATCCATAGAAAGCATGTGCTAAAAAGAGAGTAAAATATCATGTCAAATCACTAAGGGAAATCAAAAGAGCTCAGAAGTCTGTATGACTTCTCATCCCAAGACTTCCTTTCATGAGAGTGGTTAGCCAATCTTTGCTCTATGATGAAGAGAAGTTCATTTGTGAATATTGTCAAATGGCAGACCCAGACTCTTCTATACTTGCAAGAAACAGCAGAAGATTTTGCAATTGATTTTATGAATGATGCTTATCTATGTGCACACATTGTCATAGGGTGACACTTATGTCCAAGGACTATGTTGTTGTGTCCATGCTAAGATACAATTTTGAGAAAGCCATTGTCCCTCTTGACAAGCATGATCAAACAATTTTTGATATTCTTAATATACCTCCAACAAGAAAGATCAAGCCATCTACAGTCAAAATTGAAGAGGTCCATTCTCATGACCATTCAACAAGAAATGCAGCAGAGACTTAGGAGGAGAAGAGAAGGATGAATCTTATGTCAGAAGAATATGTTATCCTTGAGGACATAGAGAGATGGAAGAAGGCTAATTCAAAGCTTTTAAAGAAAGGAGATGGCTAGCTAATTGTAAATGCTTGAATGCCATGGGCGAAAGTTCATGCTTACGTTAGGCCTGAAGACAACAAAATGTTGAGAGACTTCAAACACGTCCTAAATGAAGTGTGTAATTAAATGTATTCAAACACTAGAGAAAAAATCTAAATATATAAAATATAAATAATTAAATACCTAAAAAAAAGATCTTTAAATTTTTAGGGTTTATATATATATAAATATATAAATATATATATATATATATATATATATATATATATATATATATATATATATATATATATATATATATATATATATATATATATATATATATATATATATATATATATATATATATATATATGTGTGTGTGTGTGTGTGTGTGTTTGTGTGTGTGTGTGTTTGTGTATGTATTGTTAGTATATGATCAATATCTACCCCTCATGATTGTATGCACATTTTGTAAGGCCCGCTTTATGAGGAGAAGCCAAGTGTGCATTACCCAATTGATGGGAATCCTAACTTCAATGTTGGATGAAGGTCATATTGGACCATGTAAGGTATTATAAGCAAAGGGAGTTACCACGGTTCCCAATTATGGGGTCCGAGGTAGCGTTGAGCAGCCCCGGCTAGGGGGTCCATGGAATATTCCCCGTCGAAGTTAGAAATCATTTATATTCGTTAGGTCGGTTCAACAGGTCTAAGCCGTGTATGTCAGTTATGCGAGCAGTGGCCGCCCACGCTCTACCGCCCATGTGTAGCTGTCCACGGAAGGCCACCCATGATCTTATATATACATGACTTCTGCACTACCTAAGACATTGAGTTGAGCCTGCGTACCTCTACATTGTATCTCCCTATCCAGAGTTGTCTAGATCACCATTTAAGCTCTAACTTGAGAGCGCACGGGCGGACAACAAAGCCATCATCTTTGTACTTGCTGCTAGTAGAAAATTGTTGAGATTCTCCTATATCTGTTATCTTGTCTGCTATTGCTCCTGTGTTATATTGCTCCTGAGTTTTACACATAAACACATCCTAAATAGAGTATGTAATTAAATATATGTAAACATTAGAGAAAACTTCTAAATATATAAAATATAAATAATTAATATCTAAAATATAGATGTTTAAAGTTTTAGGGTTTACACACACACACACACATATATATATATATATATATATATATATATATATATATATATATATATATATATATATAATTAAATATTAAAAACATACATATGTTGCACACATAACCTCGCCATTTCCATGAGTGAACTGTTCTTCCGTTCACCAACTCCATTCTGTTGAGGTGTATACAACACTGTACCTGGATGTTTTATCCCATGTTCAGCTAGAAATGTATTAAAGTTAGAAGACATATATTCCCCCCTCGAACAGAACGGAGGCTGTCCATTTTACATGCTGACTGATTTTTAGCCAAAACGAGAAATTGTTTGAAGTAAAGTCAATGGATATACCCATGCATACATGGAAAAGTCATCGATGAAAGTCACAAAGTAAAGATAGGTCCCAAATGAAGATGTCTGCATAGGACCACAGACATCACTATGTACAAGCTGCAATTTTTGAGTAGCCCGTACTAAACCATCTTTTGGAAAGGAGGAATGTTGAATTTTGCCCAAAATACAGCCTTCACAAACATGTTTTCCGGGTGCCTCAAGTGTGAGCAAAGAGAATACCATTTCAAATTTCTACAAGCGTACCAAACTAGCAAAATTCAGATGACCAAAGTGTGCATGCCAAAGCTTTGCATCTAACATAGCTTGAGAATCATGTACTTCACATGCCAAATCATTTACAGATCTTTCATAGTCTATGAGCTTATACAACCCCTGACATAAAGTGCCAGAAGCATTAATGACATCTCCGTTTGACAGATCATGAACTGTACATCTGTCATCAACAAATTTCACAACCAAGTCAATCTTGGCTAATGCAGAAACTAATAATAGATTTTTCTTGATCCCGGGCATAAATAAAGCAACTGACAAAGTGAAAGAACTACCATCAGCAGTATTACCGTTACTGTCCATGTGAAAGGCCAAATGGCCATCGGACACTTCTTTGTATATGTTCTTTAATAAAACATATAGTGGCCTGGTCAGTCACGGACTGTAAGCTCGACCGCATTTGGTAGACCTAAGAAGTTTGTCTTCGTGCTTCCTGTGTACTGTGTTTTCTGTGTATTCTATAGCCTTTGTGCGGAGTACTGTGTGCAGCCTCAAGAGCTTGGTTTTCTACTCCGAGCATATTGTCGCGGAGCTCTCGAGAAGGAGAGTGCACTGTGGTGCATCGCCGTTGAAACACTTCACTTGTATCAGAGCAGTTCGAGGCAAAAGCTTTGTTCCTTTTGTGCGAGCGAATCGAGCACCCCCCCCAGGCTTTCGACTAAGGTGGCGACCAAGGCATAGACCTTGGCATACCTTGTCATCCGAGTCACCGAAGTCACGTTGGCGCCGTTGGCTGCACGCGAGGGAGGACCTCAATGATCAAGGAATATAGAGGTTCCCGGTACTTCCCAGGAGGTCACCCATCCCAGTACTGTTCCCCCTAGAGCTCGCTTAATCGTGGCAATCTCTTGCCACTAAGATACACTCTTGTGGTGTTTGAAGAAGGGGAAAGACTAAGGTTGACATTACCTTGAACAAGTTTTGGTCCCTCAAAGCTTCATTTTTTGCTTTCAAAGCCTATTTCTGAAGCAATTTTGGGGTGGTTTTTGGAGCCATTTCGGAGTACTTTTACACATAGTTCTCTTCGCACAGGTCCAAGAACATCAAGAAGAGTGTTCCTTGTACTTCTCAGACAATAAATATCAACCTTTGGGGCTGTATTTTCAGCCACACTCGTAAAACTATAGGTTTCTCGAGGGGTTTTTAGTTTTGGTGGGAGCAGTGGCTGCAAATTTATGCAGGTTTTTAAAGCCTAAAACATCAGAGTTGACAGACACTTGCAGGTGTTATTGGCTAGTTTTTGGGCTGTGTATTCAGCCTTTTAGTGTCATTTTACTACATATATTGAGCACATACACACCATGTACGCTTCTGTGGATACCGCTTATGTACGTCCATGTGGTCATTGATATAGCGGTTACGTTCTTTGCATAAAGCCTTTTACGTTTGATAAAGAGGGTCGTGGTGAGGTTTTCTTAACTGGGAGACACCCAGATGTCGGGGTCTCTTCGGTGATGCACGTGGAAGACTTACCTAGCCTCGCCATAGGAGATGTATGATAGTTGTTCATAGGTGCTCGATAAGCGTAGTTGGCTTCTATTGGGTAACTGATTATATGCAGTGGAGTCAGTGATTCACTATGTAGGTAGACATGTCAGTACTTGCAGTTTTATGATACTTTGACACTGGTCATAAGCTACTTTTGCAGAGGATACTCTGGCAAAATTTTTCTAGATTTCTGGTTTAGTCAACTATATAGTGGTCGATTTACTCCTTGATACACTTATTTGTTGGTGTTTGGACTCTTCTAGCTCATTATCATTCTATTCAATTCTCTACGATCATGGCATCAAAGGTCTCAGGCACATCCGGTGGATCAGGGTCTAATGCTAGTGTTCCGAGGAGGAGCTATAACTTGCAGGGCAAAGACCATTTTGAGATCCGAAAATTTGATGGCACAAACTTTGCTCTATGGAAGAATCAGATTAAAGATGTGCTGATTCAAAGGAGGCAATGGAAGCCAGTAAATGGGATTTCAAAGAAGCCTGCTGACATGGATGAAGATGATTGGGATGAGTTAGATGAAATGGCCAGGTCTACCATTCGCTTGCACTTGGCAGATAATGTTTACTTTACAGTATTAGACTGTGAAAGTGCAGAGGAGCTTTGGAAGAAGTTATGCAATACATATGAAAAAGAGACGGCATCAAATAAAGTGTATCTGATGAGAAAATTATATGACCTTCGTATGAAGGACACAGATAGTGTTGCTGCTCATCTAAATGAGTTTGATGCTATATTCTCCCAATTACAGGCTCAGAAAATGGATATGGATAATGAAATGAAAGCAGTATTGCTGTTATGCACCTTGCCATCATCATGAGATACGTTTTGCATGGCTATTAGCAACAGTGCACCTGGTGGTAAACTCGTCTATGATGACATATGTGGAGCACTCTTGAGTGAGGAGATTCGTAGAAAATCTATGGTTGGCACTCAGAGTGGAGATGCATATAATGTTCGTGATTCTTACCAAGGAAAGAATCAACAACGTGGCAGGAGCAAGAACAAGGAAAAGAATGGTCAACGGAATAAGAGTAGAAGTAAATCAAGGAAGAGGGATATCGAATGCCATTATTGTCATAAGAAAGGACACATGAAGAAAGACTGTTATGCATTAAAGAATGCTAAAGGTAAAGGACAGAATGTTGATGGGCATGTTAAACAGTTACCTGCACCATCTACTTCGACTGTGAAGATTGAAGAAATTAATGCTATTTCTTTATTTGTATCACAGAAAGAACACTTGTTAGCTATTATTGAACAGCCTATGGCTTGTATTTGGCATGGTCGTTTGGGCCATATATCTCGTAGTGGAATGGAAATTCTTTCTCGTTCTGGCTACTTACCTGTGTTATCTTTATCTGATTTTTCATTTTGTGAGCATTGTCGATATGGAAAGCAAACCAGAAATGTGCATAGAACGCACAATGACTCTTCAATTCAGCCTTTAGATCTTGTTCATACAGATGTGTGTGGTCCTATGCCCACTAGGTCCTTAGGTGGTTCTCTTTACTTTGTCACTTTCATAGATGATGCTACTAGAAAAGTCTGGGTATATCCTATCAAATCAAAGGATGATGTATTCCCTACTTTCAGAAAATGGCTTGCTTTAGTTGAGACTGAAAAAGGAACTAAGCTTAAGGCTTTAAGTTCAGATAATGGGGGTGAGTATACCTCACATGAATTCAGCCTTTTCTATCAGTCTAGAGGGATTCGTAGAGAGTTTACAGCTCCTTATACCCCAATACAGAATGGTGTAGCTGAGAGGATGAATAGAACTATTCAAGATAGAGTAGTCTCTATGTTGCATCATGCAAACCTCTCACAAGGTTTTTGGGCAGAAGCAGTATTGACTGCAGTTCATGTGATTAACCTTTCACCTAGTACTGCAAAAGGTCTGAAAGTGGCACAATAGTTATGGATAGGGAAACCACCATATTATGATCACCTTCGAGCTTTTGCATGTGAAGCATATGTTCATATACCCAAGAATCTTAGACAAAAGTTGGACCATAAGTCAAAGAAATGCATTTTTCTTGGATATGGTCAAGAAGGACAATTTGGATATCGCTTATGGGATCCTGAAACACGGTCAGTGATCAGAAGTAGTGATGTCATTTTTAATGAGTCTAAGATGCATAAACAGCCCATTAAGGAGGTTGAAGTGAGAAGAGTGGTGTTTGAGGATACTAGTCCTCCGGTTAGCATGCATAAAAATGCTGCACATAGGGATGTTCAAGAGAATGTCCATTCAGATCAGTCTACACATGTTCCTGTTCAGCAACCATTGAGACGTTCTGCACGTGTCTCATATCCACCTAATAGATATGTTCCAGGTTTAGATTTTGTTATGCTAACAGATGCCGGTGAGCCTTCTTGCTACAAAGAGGCTATGCAGACAGAGGATCATGTCAAGTGGGAGCGTGCCATGAAGAGTGAGTTGGATTCTATTCACAAGAATGGTACTTGGGACTTAGTACCTTTGCCAAAGGGCAGAAAAGCTTTACCATGTAAATGGGTATATAAGCTGAAATTCACATCAGATAGTGCTTCTCCAAAATATAAAGCACGACTTGTTGCAAAGGGTTTTAAGCAACAACATGGTGTTGATTTTGAGGAAATCTTCTCTCCAGTGGTCAAGATGACTACTTTGCGCATGTTGCTTGGATTCGTTGCAATGGAGGACTTAGAGCTAGTCCAAATGGATGTAAAAACAACTTTCTTGCATGGAGATCTTACAGATGAGATCTATATGGAACAACCAAAGGGTTATGTAGTTCTTGGCAAGGAAAGTCTAGTTTGTAAGCTCAAGAAGAGCTTGTATGGACTTAAACAGTCTCCTAGACAATGGTACCAAAAGTTTGATGCTTTTATGAAGTCCCAAGGCTATTCTCGGAGCAACGAGGATCAATGTCTCTACACAAAGAGATGTTCTGATGGAAGCTTGATATGCTTGATACTTTACGTCGATGATATGTTGATTGCTGGGAAGTCCTCTTATGATTTGTCACTTCTCAAAAAGAAGTTGAGTCAGACATTTGATATGAAGGATTTGGGGGATGCCAAACATATTCTTGGCATGCGCATTACTCGTGATAGGAGTAAAAGATGCATATACTTGTCTCAAAGTGAGTACATATCCAAAGTACTTCACCGATTCAATATGCAGGGTGGAAAGGCATTGAGTACACCTTTACCCACATATGTGAAATTGAGCAAGGATGACTACCCCAAATCAGATGAGGAAAAGGAATTCATGACCAAAATTCCCTATCAGTCTGCTGTTGGTAGTCTCATGTATGCTATGGTAGCTACGAGACCAAACATTGCATTTGCAGTGGGAGTTGTGAGCAGATATATGTCTTAATCCTGACAAGAAACATTGGGAAGCGGTCAAAATTATTTTGAGATATCTGAGTGGCACTAAGGACAAGTGTCTATGCTTAGGTAGAGGGAAAGCATCCATTATTGGTTACACAGATTCTGACTATGCTGGTTGTGTAGACAATCGTAAGTCTACATCAGGGTACATTTTTCATTTTGTTGGAGGTTCTATCTCTTGGAGATCTCGTCTTCAAGAATGTACAGTTGTTTCCACCACAGAAGCAGAGTATGTTGCAGCAAGTGAGGCATGTAAGGAAGCATTGTGGCTTTCTCGTCTTGCATGTGATATGGGTTTACCTCAGCATGTACCTCACTTGCTCAGTGATAGTCAGAGTGCCATTGCTTTGGCTAAGAATCCGGTCTATCATGCAAAGACCAAGCACATTGAGGTGAGGTATCACTTCATTAGAGATTGCTTAGCCACTGAGAGCATTATTCTTGAGAAGGTTCACACTCGAGATAATGTTGCAGATGCTTTGACTAAAGCTCTACCACATGATAGCTTTCGACACTGTTGTCACTTGATGGGGGTTACTTGATTCTTGATCTTACGCAGTCACTTGTATACTGTGTAACATGCCCATCAGGTGGGAGGTATAGTTTGTATACTTACACTCAGGTATTCTTTATCATTCTTTATTTTTCTCCCATAGTTACTCTGGACATATTGGCCTTTAGTGGGAGATTGTTACCGTTAGTGTCCATGTGAAATGCCAAATGGCCACCGGACACTTCTTTGTATATGTTCTTTAATAAAACATATAGTGGCCTGGTCAGTCACGGACTGTAAGTTCGACCGCATTTTGTAGACCTAAGAAGTTTGTCTTCGTGCTTCCTGTGTACTGTGTTTTCTGTGTATTCTATAGCCTCTGTGCGGAGTATTGTGTGCAGCCTCAAGAGCTCGGTTTTCTACTCCGAGCATATCGACGCGGAGCTCTCGAGAAGGAGAGTGCACTGTGGTGCATCGCCGTTGAAACACATCAAGCAGTAGTCAAAATGATCTTACCAACTCCCATTACAAGATAAGAGGAGTTGTTGGCACATGTAACAATATTCCCTGTGGGGGCATGCTCGAGTGAAGAGAAGAAATTGTGTTGTGAGGTAATATGTTTGGTCACCCCACTATCAAAGAACTAAACATCTGAGTCTACTATAGACATGCACTGCTCATTCGAAGATGGGTCAAAATTGCAAATAGTAGTAAACACCCATTCTTCATCCTGCACAAGATTAGTAGACTCTGTTTTTGGTGTAGATGCCCCTCCAACAACCATTCCAGCCTCTTTCTTTCTCAATTCACTTAACAATATCCTTGAATATCTCTTTTTTCTTTTCTCTAGCTTTTTGCCCATTTTTTGAAGTATAATTCACACTAACTATAGTGGCTATTCTCATGTTCATTTTCACTATTTTCCTACTTATAATTTTCTTCATTTAATTGATCTCTCAAACTTCATACCTTCTCTTGATCGATTAGTTAATCTTTATCTAAAACATACAATGCTTCATCTTTCTTAATTTTCACTTGAATTGCTTTATCATGGTCTTGCTTATCCTCTTTCAACCAATCTTTCAAAATTTCCTCAACCTTTTGCTTCTACAATTTCCAGTGTTAGATTTTTCTTGATTTTCATTTGGTATCCCACTCTCTTGATGATTAGATAGCATATCTTCACATCTTTTTGGCCTCCATTGTTCCCTAATTATATTATATGGTCTTGGATTAGAGCTTGATCGATCAAAATATTTATCCATTCTCCCTCTTCCTATATTCAAGTGCAAAGGTTTATGTTCATGATACTTACAAATCTTCCTTTTACCTTAGTTACCAAATTTATCTACATGCATCTCTATATGCAACACAATCCAAAAACATATGGAAAAATTGATCACACCTTAAATATCTTTTGGGTCAATTTCGAAACCTATTTTGTGGCTCTAGGGGTGGGTCTTTATGTTCATATGAATGTTCTTGATTGAGTGAGAGTAGACATACTATGGAATTGGACGTGATATTCATTTTTGCCCATGGATATTTGGAGATCTTTCATTTGGTTGAAGAACATCTCAAAAATATCTTTCATATTGAAACTTCATAATTAACATTGTTTTTGAAAATTCCAAACTCATTCCAAAATTAATACCCATTGTCTTTATACTTTCAAAGAATTGTTTCATTGTTTGACTCAAACTTGAGAGGAATATGGACATTATTTCGAAATTTGTTTCAATAGACGATATTACTTTGGATTCAATATTTTGAAGTTTGCCATGATGTTGTTACTTTATATTTTCAAAATGCTTGTTAATAAACACAATTACACTAGATTCTATGTCTTGTGATATCTTCAAGGCTAAATTCCTTCGATATATTTCTCTTATTCACTTCCCATTTAGGTATGTAATTGATCTATATATTTATGATCCTATAACCTGAAAGAATTGTACATGAAAGTGGTTTAGAGAAGCTCAAAAAAATGTAACTCTGTGAAAGAAATTATGTACTCAAACCAATGAATAAATGCTAAATACATTGTATGTGAATGAATTGTGAAAATGTGTATGCCTTTAAGAGGCTCAAAGAAATGTAAGTGTATGAAAAACATTATTTACTTAAACCAATGAATAAATCATAAATACAATGTATGTGAGTGAATTGTGAAAATGTGTATGCCTTTGTTGAGGGATGGGTGCACACAAGGCATACGAGATACTCCCCAAATAGTGATTTTGTTTGGAGTAGAGAGGTTCAAAACTCCAAAATCTATCCTTCACTTGGTTGAAATGCTTCTAGAAACTAGAAAACGTTTTTCTTTCCTTAATAATATTTCCATGCTAGAGAGTGTATATCCATGAGGTTCATGTTATTCATGAGGTTCATGTTATTCATGAGGTTCATGTTATTCATGAGGTTCATGTTATTCAAGGGCTTGCTTGAGACACTCATTCAAGGGCTTGCTTGGAGGAAACTCTATTGCTTCACCTATGACTTTAAGTCATGCTTGAATCTTGCTAACTAAGGGCAATCGATTTCGCTAATCACAAAAACCTTTGATTTCCCGAATTCCTTGAATTCGTTATGCTATGTCTTCATGCCTATCTTTTGCTCATTAACATCCTCTCCTTTTCTATTGATTTGTCTTAATAAAGCTTTCTTTTTAGTTAAGAGGATCTCTAACTCTAATGGTTTCATCCAGTTTTGAAGCAAAGTATGGCGAAGGCAAAGGAGACTAACAAAAGAACTATATGTAGATAATCTAGTCAAGGGACTAAGAACAAGAGGTTAAAAAAGTATAGTACCAAAGTAGAAAAGATTACCAAAATGCAAACACTTAAAACTAGAATACTAAGAATAGGGGAAGCACTAAATCTTTGGGAAGTATTATACAAAGGCTTACTTTCATAAAAATTTCAATGATATTTCTTTCAAGCTATATAAAAAATAAGAGGCAATAGTTATATTCAATAGTTTACTCACGTCCGGAGGCACAAGACCACAAACACACATAAGTAAATCTTATTCCAAATTTTAGCATGCACATTTCTTGTGGATGGTGGAGAGCTTAATTTTAATTAACCATCAAGGAATTCCAATTTGATTAAAACTCTATTCAAACAAAGAAATAGCAGTAGTCAATGTGCCACTCTTCCAAGTGGCCCTTAGTTTCACCCCTTTCTCCGATAACTTTTGGCCTCTACTATATATTCATGTAGAGGGTGTCAATCCCTCTTGAATATGCGTAGACACAAAATTAATATGCGTCCACTCAGAGTTTGGATTGTGACATGGGATTGTCTGTCCTACTAATTTTTTATAATCTAATATTCATATATCTATCTCGCTTCACCTTATGGAACATTGATAAGAAAATTAGTTCTACCATTCATGTGTTTACACAAGAAAGTCGAACTATGCAAAAGCTATTTTTGTGCCGCCGCCCTATGTGAACATAAAGAACGGTGGAACAACTATTTTTTTTTCACATAAACCCTTACAAATGCACAAAAAAGATCATACTATTAAATAAAAAATTCTGAACAATTACATAAAGAAACATATCGTGTTACTATACATTGCATTGAAATGAAACATAACATAGTACCTGCAATACATTATACATTATGAAGATAATGATGATGATGTATCCATCTCTTTCAAAGCTTCATTTTCAAAATGCTTTTAAACATAAGTTAGTGATAGTTGAACTTGTGGAAGGTCAAACGTGACTTTCATATCCATTAACTTGTCTCCACTAAAAGTCTAGGCAGCGTCTGTGTCGGACGACATGCCCGCAGAGCATCAAAAGAAGATGTGACTAGCTTCCCAAATATAGACAGTTGCTTCAAGTATAGATCTACCTTTGATAAAACCTTTCTCGTCCTTACAAAGCCATGATTTTAAATGACAAGAGATTCTATTGGCGATGACTTTTGCAATTATCTTGTATCCTCTTTGGAGCATGGTAAAATCGGTCACCAGTTTTCAATTTTATTCTTATCTCCCCTTTTGTGGATAAACGTGATGATGCCATTATTAAGACACTCAGGGAGGGCACCGAAGGAGAGAGCCTCTTGCCACACTAGACGCAGTGGGGTGGCCACCTCATGTTTGAAGGACTTGAAAAACTCATTGGTGAGGCCATCAGGACCCGGACTTTTCCCGTTGGGAAGAGCATCAATAACCTCGATAATTTCATTCACGGAAATGTCACGATCCAATAGACAAATCATGTTCTGTGGGATTCTACATTGAGCAACCCTTGAGATGGTTGCCATGGAGTCACGCCTGTGCGGGGAAAGAGGAGCTGAGACCCCGAGAAGATGGGTGAGGTGCTCGACAATGATAGATATATTCTCAACTTCCATGCTACATTCGATTCCATTGTTATCGACCAATAAGGGGATGGATTCCCTAGCTTGTTTCCTTTTGAGGATGTTACACATCTCTTTCGATGGTTTGTCGACCTTTCCCACCCACCAATCTTTGAAGAATATTTGAGGATTTTTCCTTTCAACCTCCTCCTCTAATCTTAGTCTTCCCCTGATTTTCAAAAGACCTTGTTGGCATTGTAAATTACCTTTGTTCACCGCGCCATTTCCATGAGTGACATGTTCTTTGGTTCAACAACTCCACTCAGTTGAGGTGTATATAACACTATACCTTGATGTTTTATCCCACGTTTAGCCAGAAATGCATTAAAGTTAGAAGACATATATTCCCCCCCTCGAACATAACAGAGGTTTCCCATTTTACATGCTGACAGATCTTTAGCCAAAACCTAAAATTGTTTGAAGCACATAAACACTTTAGTCTTTGCATTCAATGGATATACACATGCATGCCTGGAACACTCATCGATGAAAGTCACGAAGTAAAGATAGTTCCCAAAAGAAGATGTCTACATAGGACCACAAACATCACTATGTACAAGCTGCAATTTTTTAGTAGCCCATACTAAATCATCTTTTGGAAAGGAGGAATGCTGCATTTTGCCCAAAATACAGCCTTCACAAACATGTTTTTCGGGTGCCTCAACTTTGGGCAAAGAGGATACCATTTCAAATTTTTGGAAGCGTACCAAACTAACAAAATTCAGATGAAGAAAGCATGCATGCGAACACTTTGCATCAGACATAGCCTGAGAATCATGTACTTCACATGCCAAATCATTTACAGGTCTCTCATAGTCTATGAGCTTATCCAGCCCGTGACATAAAATGCCAGAAGCAATAATGACATTGCCATTTGACAGATCATGAATTGTATATGTGTCGTCAACAAATTTCACAACCAAGCGAATCTTGGCTAGTGCAGAAACCAATAACATATTTTTCTTGATCCCTGGCACAAAAAAGCAACTGACAAAGTGAAAGCACTACGGTCAAAATGATCTTACCAACTCCCATAACAAGATAAGAGGAGTTGTTGGCACATGTAATAATATTTCCTCTAGGGGCAGGCTCGAGTGAAGAGAAGAAATTGTGTTGTGAGGTAATATGTTTGGTCGCCCCACTATCAAAGAACCAAACATCTGAGTCTACTAAAGACATGCACTCCTCATTAGAAGATGGCGCAAGATTGCAAACAGTAGTAAATGCCCATTCTTCATCCTGCACAAGATTAGCAGACTCTCTTTTCAGTGTACAGGCCTCTCCAACAACCATTCCAGCCTCTTTCTCAATTCACTTAACAATATCCTTGAATATCTCTTTTTGCTTTTCTCTAGATTTTTGCCCATTTTTTAAACTATGATTCACACTAACTCTGGTGGCTATTCTCATGTTCATTTTCACTATTTTCCTACTTATATTTTCATGATTTAATTGATCTCTCAAACTTCATAACTTCTCTTGATCAATTAGTTTATCTTTATCTAACACATACAATGCTTTATCTTTATTAATTTTCACTTGAATTGCTTCATCATGTTCTTGCTTATCCTTTTTCAGCCTATCTTTCAAAATTTCGTCAACCTTTTGCTTCTAAAATTTCAAATGTTAAACTTTTCTTGATTTTCATTTGGTATCCCACTCTCTTAATGATTAGATTGCATATCTTCACATGTTTTTGGCCTCCATTGTTCCCTGACTATATTATATGGTCTTGGATTAGAGCTTGATCGATGAAAATATTGATCCATTCCCCCTCTTCCTATATTCAAGTGCAAAGGTTTATGTTCATGATACTTACAAATCTTCCTTTTAGTTTAGTTACCTAATTTATCTACATGCATCTCTATATGCAACACAATCCAAGAACATATGGAAAAATTGATCACACCTTAAACATCTTTTGGGTCAATTTCAAAACCTATTTTCTTTTCTATGTAGCTCTAGGGGTGGATCTTTTATGTTCATCTGAATGTTCTTGATCGAGTGAGAGTAGACATATTATGGAATTGAACGTGATATATAACTTTCATTTGGTTGAACAACATCTCAAAAATAGCTATATATAACTATGTGGATATCCCATGAGGTTCATTCATTCAAGTGCTTGCTTGGAGGAAACTCTATTGTAGTTTCCTTATTTAATTATCTTCCAATGCTAGCTTCACCTATAACTTTAACTCATGCTTGAATCTTGCTAAGTAAGGGCAATAGATTTCCCTAATCAGAAAAACCTTTGATTTCCTTTATTCCTTGCATTCGTCATGCTATGTCTTCATGCCTATCTTTTGCTCATTAACATCCTCTCCTTTTCTATTGATTTCTGTTAATAAAGATTTCTTTTTAGTTAAGAGGATCTCTAACTCTAAGGTTTTCATCCATTTTTCAAGCAAAGTATGGCGAGGGCAAAGGAGACTAACAAAAGAACTATATGTAGATAATCTAGTCAAGGGACTAAGAACAAGAGGTTAAAAAATTATAGTACCAAAGTAGGAAAGATTACCCAAAATGCAAACACTTAAAACTAGATTGGTTTTTCAAAGATGCATACTAAGAAAGGGGAAGCACTATTTGAAGTCTATTTGAAGTTTCATCCAAAGGCTTACTTTCATAAAAATTTCAATGATATTCCTTTCAAGCTATATAAAAAAATAAGAGGCAATAGTTATATTCAATAGTTTACTCACTTCGGGGGGCCCAAGACCACTCGATAGTTCAAGTGCAGGACCAAAAACACACATAAGTAAATCTTATTCCAAATTTTAGCATGCACATTTCTTGTGGATGGTGGAGAGCTTAATTTTAAGTAACCATCAAGGATTTATTTCTCAAGCATTATATTACTTCAGTGATAAAATGGGTTCCGATTTGATTAAAAGTCTATGTGCCACTCTTCCAAGTGGCCCTTAGTTTCACCCATTTCTCCGATAACTTTTGGCCTCTATTATATATTCACGTAGAGGGTATCAATCCTTCTTGAATATGCGTAGACACAAAATTAAGAGCTGAACCTTCATAGAGGTCCACTCACAAACTGTGGACAAATCTCTACACACTTAACCCCAATCTCCTCACACTCGGCACAAAGATTTTGTGTGAACCTCGCGCGTATACATGACATTATTACCCATCTTAGATTCTGTGTGAATAGTGTTGAGTTCTTCTCTTGCATAAGTCAGATGGATACTCTTTTCAAATGAAGCGACGCAAACGAATGTCTATTAGCTTGGGTTCACACAGAGGCGGCAGAACAAACACTCAAAAGTGTACTATTCGAGGTGGAACATTGATAAAAAAAAAATTAGTTCTACCCTTCATGTGTTCACACAAGCGGATCTATGCAAAAACTATTTTCGTGCCACCGCCCTATGTTAAGATAAATAACGGTGGAACAGCTACTTTTTTTTCACATAAACCCTTACAAATGCACAAAAAAGATCATATTATTAAATCAAGAATTCTTAACAATTACATAAAGAAACATATTGTGTTACTATACATTGCATTGAATTGAAACATAACATAGTAGCTGCAATACATTATGAAGATAATGATGATGATGTATCCATCTCTTTCAAAGCTTCATTTTGAAAATGCTTTTAAACATAAGTTAGTGATAGTTGGACTTGTGGAAGGTCAAACGTGACTTTCATATCCCTTAACTTCTCTGCGGTAAAAGTCTAGGCAGCGTCAATGTCGGATGACATGCCTGCAGAGCATCAAAAGAAGATGTGACCAACTACAGACTTTGCACAACCTGATCGTTTCTGTACTTACGTCCGAAAGCCCACTCTATGAAAGCTCTAGTTTAGATCCTTAGACCCATCCATTACACACAACATCAGAACTGTTTCAAGCTTGCGACCCTCTCCTCATTGAAAAACCTTTATTCAGCTCTTCTCGAAAGGAAAACAACCCTTGGGTGCTCTACCAGCAAAAAAGAGAACCAAGAAGGTTACACCGATAATACCCTTGGGTGCTCTACCAGCAAAGAAGACAACCAAGAAGGTTACACCATGAGTAAAGAGGAAGGCTTTACTACTAGCAATGAAGACAACCCAGACAGCAAAAGCTTCTCTCTTGGTCCTACTCTTTCGGTATGCTATCCAAGATTACCGCAACAAAAGTCAAAGCTTAAATGAAAACAGCCTTCTGGCATGCCTTGGAAGAGCCCCTCAAGAGTAGGATCCTAAGTCAAGAAGCTGGGAGGAAAAAAGAAGACCACAAGAAGAAAAACGATCGGGTCCCTCCCCTCAAAGAGGGCAACCATCATTAATGAAATTCACATAACTAAACGTCAGGGGTCTGTCTGACCCTTCAAGAGTTGGGATTCTTGGCTAGTGGTTCAAAGACAAGTGCTTCAGCCCTGGCTTTATTTGCTTACAAGAGATTAAAAATCGATGGAGAGGATCTCCAGAAATGGCTTAAATGCATTTCTCTGAACCACCTTTGGTTCTCCACTTCTCACCCTAGGGGGACCGGGGGTGCTTCTATCGGTATTAGTCACTCCTTGTCTAGCAATGTGACCTCGACTTTTGAAGGTCGGAATCATCGTTGGATTGCTGCCTCTATCGGGCTCCCTTTCCCGTTCATTGTGGTCTCAATTTATGCCCCTAAGGGAGAAGCAGATAGAATGGATACTTGGGCTTCCCTCGACTCCCTTTCACATAACATTCTGATTTGTGGGGACTTCAACATAGTTGAGTTTCCTGAGGGCTGATGGAATAACAAAGGAAAAATTATTGACGGTCAGGAGAAAGAGATATGGGATAAAATCAAGCTCCATCTCCACCTGGTTGAGGTGAAAAACATGAAGGGGTTCTCCTGGTCAAATCTCCAATCGGCGGACTCTTTGAGGAAAGCAAGACTTGATAGATGTTACATCGATCAGAACACCATCCTTCAGTGGGGTATTCCTTCGATTTCCCAACACATGGACCTGGCTATCTCAGACCACTACCTGATTAATCTGTCTTTCAAACCGATTCCCATGTTCCAGAAAGCCCCTTGGTTTCATGCTTGTTAGATATCGTTTTCCCTCCCCTCTGTCCACCAAGAAATTTCTGAGGTGTGGGCGGAAGACTTTGCTTACTGTAATGAACCGGCTAAGTGTTGGAGAAGCGCGGTGGAAAGGACTCAAAAAATTCTAATGAGGACTCAAAAGGCTATAAGAGATATCCGAAAAAAAAGAAGAGAAACGGTGTACCGGAGGCTCTCACGGCTTGAAGAAGAGGTGAACAAAGGTAAGTTACATTGCCAACAAGGTCTTTTGAAAATCACGGGAAGACTAAGATTAGAGGAGGAGGTTCAAAGGAAAAATCTTCAAATTTTCTTCAAAGACTGTTGGGTGGGGAAGGTCGACAAACCATCGAAAGAGATGTGTAACATCCTCAAAAGGAAACAAGCTAGGGAATCCATCCCCCTATTGGTCGATAACAATGGAACCGAATGCTGCATGGAAGTGGAGAATAGATCTATCATCGTCAAGCACTTTACCAATCTTCTCAGGGTCTCGACTCCTCCTTCCCCCCATAGGCGCAACACCATGGCAACCATCTTAAGGGTTGCTCAAACCAGAATCCCACAGAACTTGATTGCTCTGCTGGATGCTAACATCTCCGAGAATGAAATTATCGAGGTTATTGATGCCCTTCCCAATGGGAAAATTCCGGGTCCGGATGGCCTCACCAATGAGTTTTTCAAGTCCTTCAAACATGAGGTGACCACCCCACTACGTCTCGTGTGGCAAGAGGCTCTCTCATTCGGTGCCCTCCCCGAGTGTCTTAATAATGGCATCATCAAGTTAATCCACAAAAGGGGAGATAAGAACAAAATTCAAAACTGGCGTCCAATTACCATGCTCCAAATAGGATACAAGATAATTGCAAAAGTTATCGCCAACAGAATCTCTTGTCATTTAAAGTCATGGCTGTGTGAGGACCAGAAAGGTTTTATCAAAGGTAGATCTGTACTAGAAGCAATTGTTGATATTTGGGAAGGCCTTGCTTTTGCTGAGGAGTCTGCTCAAGATTTGGTATTCATTAAGATCGACTTCAACAAAGCGTATGACAGATCTTCAATCATTGAAGACCTTGGATGTAGCCAAAAGTTCATGAAGATGGTTTCCACTCTTCTCGAAAATGCTTCAACTAGAATAAATATCAACGGTAAGCTCTCTGAGCCCATCCGTTTAAAAAGATCAATTAGGCAAGGCTGCCCTCTGGCTCCATTACTATTCGCTATCGCCTCGAATGGACTCGGTTGCCTATTAAAGAATCACATGGACGCTGGCAATCTCAAGGGTCTTTCCCTACCTCTAAATCACGGCCAAATGATGGCGAGACTTTTTGTTGATGACATGAATGCCTTTGTGCATAACGATATAAACAGCATTGAGGGGTTTTGGTGGTTCCTCGACACGCTTTTGTTTTCCCCCCACCCAGTGTCCCCTAAAGGCTCTAGCCTCGTGTGTTCCTTATGGAAGAATTGGAACAAGGCCAAACAGTTCATCAGAATCAGTGATGAGTGGAAGTGGGCGACTGGGATAAGACAAAATGACTGTATTTGGTTCCCGATCAACGACATTAGGGGGTGGAGTCTTGGAACCTCGAAACTGCAAAGCAATTATGGAACAAGGGGTTCAAACAGTGGAAACAACTTTGGAAACAAGAGACCAGCCAATGGATTAGGTTCGAAGAATTGGATCCGAGTGTTGACGATCGTATCCCGCAGAGCATATACACACGCAGCAAATAGACAAGAGACAAGAGAGAGAAAAGAGACGACACAAGATTGGGTGCAATCTCCCCCCACATGCTCTCATGGACACTCTATGAGAGCATGCGTATTTATAGGTAATTCATATTATGTCCTTGATGGAAGATACATGAGGGCCACACTAAAAATAGTGTGCTTTTGCTTTATTTACAAAAATAGCTAAAAATAACTAATAACTTATTCTCTAAAACTATCTCCAAGTATGTGAATAAATCCTCTTGCGTTCACACTCGTTCACACTTGAACTTGTTCATACCCTCATGGATCTCCACCTGCTAAATCAAAACACAACACACATTAAAATCCTCAAGGCATTAAACCTTCATTCCAAGTATTCCATAAAGTATAACACCGAGACTTAGAGTTACCTTTGAGGAATGGACTCTTCTTCAAAGCAGGTGTTTAGCATGGGACCGCTCAACTACCCGCCTTCTTTGCGGTGAGGATCTCCCTTGCCTGGAGGGCCTCAAATGGAGCAATGGTAAGAAGCTATCCAGAACCCCCAACTTCAAAGAGGATTTAGATGTTCACCACACTCTTAACAAGAGATGGTGCCTTTCTTGGACCAAACTTCGGTGGGAACTAAAATTCATGTCTATTTGGCACCCCCTAATTGAGGTCAAAAAGTCCGTTCTCATGTGGCAGATCTTGCATAAAGGTATCTGGTCCAATGCAAGGGCTAACAAAATCTGTGATGTGCTTCCATGGTGCAAGCGTTGCCATCGGTGCATCGAAGATTTAGCTCACCTGTTCTTCGACTGCCCCAAGTCTCGTGTTATTTGGCATCACGTGACCCGAGTATTGCGACTCACGAACCAAATCAACAGGCAACAGGTGATGTTGGGTGAGGCGGTCGGCTGCTCATCAAGGCTGTGGAATGCCATTAGAGGTGAGACTCTCTGGAAGATTTGGAGGGAGCGATGTGCTATCAATTTTGGCCAAACTCCTAAGGAATGGTCGATCGAGAAATCCTTGTTTCTCCTAGGTAAAAGAATCTCCCAAGATAAGAGATCTCCACCATTTAAACATCACTGTATTTATCTCCTTGAAAACAATAAGTTGAAACCCAAATCGATCCCACATGAGGATGATGATAAATTTATCCGCCTCATTTGTAATGCCCTCTAGTTTGCCATACTCCTCCCCTGCATTGTGAGATTTGGGGGGTCCCATGGGCACTAGTCCCATTCATTTGTAACTTTTTTTTTCTTTATTTTAATTAAAGTCCGGGAGATTAGGCTAAGGCCGAACTTCCTTTTATTTAAAAAAAAAAGGAAAACAACCTTCAAACGCCATAGCCTCGATCATAAGGCTAGAATTCCACAACTGTCATGATGGCATTCCAGGCGTAGGAGAGACGTGAACTCGCAAAGATCCACATGAGCATCGCCGTTCTTATCGACACGAGCTATCATCGCAGTGCACGCTTCTATGGCACAGGCCTCTTGCGAAAACCCCAAGGATATCAAGACGCTTCGCAGCTCGTTCGCACTGATTAGTCCGTTGCGGTCTTTGTCAAACACGTTGAACGCATCCACGAGGTCCTCATCCCCATGGGTCTGATAGTAGCGTACTTTGATTCATCTCCTAACGAGTCGGAAGAATTCCTCATCAACATTGACTCCTTCTCGCAGTTGCCGTCGAATTTCATACCGCATACGGTACTGTAGAATTGGCTAAACTCTCGCTTGTCAACATATTGTTCGTTGTTAATTATCGCTGATCCTGCCATAAGGGCCTGCGCAGAGGATATGCTTTCTCAACGACTCTCGAGATATCACGGGAATCGACCAGGCCGTCTCCATTCTCATCGAAGATACTGAAAATTTCGTGAAGCATCTGGATGTGAGGTACGGAGGTCGTGGAATCGAGATCAAACTCGCGATCGACGCTCTCGTCTTCTTGGCAGCGTTTGCGAAATGTGGATGACTTAAGTACGCAGTCGAAATGCGACGAATTCCTGAGCAGATCTACGACTTCTGCAGATTTGCTGGAGTGCTTCATTTGTCGAGCGACTCACTAATCTTATCTTGAGCGCGAGATTTGTTGGTGGTGGCAAAATGTGGCGCTCTGGATGGAAAATGGGAGATCTAAAAGGGAAGATGAACAAGACTATATGTGCCCAAGCGGCGGAGGTGTGTAGACTCTACACACGTGAATGTCGTATTTCATAGAAACTAGCGCAGTGTGAGTCAAAGAAAGAATGTAAATCTGGCAATAGTGATCCCCCCTTGGGATAAAACAATCTAAGTATTGGGGTACCACTAAAGTAGCAAAAGATGCACTTAACTACCTGCCAATGCTTAACACATGGGCAATGCATGAACCTGCTAATGTGTGAGAAAACCAACTGAATATATGGCTTAGTAATGCATAAGTAAGTCAAGCATCGAATAGCCTGCTCATAGAGACAACAACATCAAATGCATCCATAACACCATGAACACTCAACTGTAAACCTTTTTCCATAGGAGTGGCAATAGTTTTATAGTCTTCAAGGCCAAAACCATGCAATAATGTGTCAATATATTTTTATGAGCCCAAGCGGCAGAGGTATGTAGACTCTACACGTGAACGTGTAGCGAGAGAGAGAGAGAGAGAGAGACTACACGGATGTGTGTTTGTCTGTGATTGCGAAAGTGAGAGTGGTAGTCTATAATTGGGAAGAGAGAAGGATATGCCGTGTGAGCGGTGAGCACACGATAGCACGGAAAGTGCACTCACGTACTCGCAACACGGGGAGAGACTACACGCCAAAGTGAGAGACATAAACAGAGAACAGAGAAAGTTGTGAGTTCCACATGGAGGGTGGTGTTGGAGTTTGAAGTCTATAGAAGCACACTAATAGCACAAGGAAGAACAAGAATCTTGGAGCACAACACACAATACTGAACGTATTACCAAGAAAATGTACAAAAATAAGTGACCCATTAGTGTTATAGGCATATATAGAAGCTGAGGGAAAAAAAACTCCTAAAGCGGGATAAAATTGCCCCAATAGTCTTAGTGTGTTCACACACATCACTACCGAACTATATCAACCAATCCCCCCTAGGAGTGATGCGGTGAATAAAGAGCTGGCACTCATGTATAAGGAAATGTTGATATATTTAGGTAGTGATGTGTGTGAACACTCTAGGACCGCCGGGGCACTTTTTTCCCTCTTTAGGAGGTTTTTTTTCCCCCGGCTTGTATATACGCCTATTGCCCTAATGGGCTACTTATCTTTGTACATTCTCTAGTAATACATTCAGTCTTGTGTGTTGTGCTCCAAGCTTCTTCTTCTTCCTTGTGCTGTTCGCGTGCTTCCGCAGACATCTAACTCCAACAATTGGTATCAGAGCAGGTCGTTGCTTCTTCTAGGGCGCTGTCGACACTCCTCCGTTTGGAGTCTCAGATTCGCACAAAATTTGGTGAGCATACTCAGCGTGTTTCCGAGATCAAAACAGCTTCGCTATGTGGTGCCGAAATCGCGATCTGAGCTCGTTTTGGCCTCCGAACGCACTATCGCAGTGCTTGTGCAGGCTATTTTGTCCTTTTGTGCCAAAGGTATATACCAGTTTCTATTTGCCAGTTTAAGCGTCTCGAAGTCTGCTACAGGTCTAGCAGAACTCGTCTGGGCAGTTCTGTTCAACTTTTTGAGATACAATCAATTTTCTGCATCAAGGTATTTTAGTCACCGGCCATGGCTGAAAGCAGTTATGTATTCCGTATGTTGGCTGTTGAGGATAAGTTGGATGGTACCAACTACCCATTATGGGCTTATATGATGCGACATGTACTGGTTGCAAAAGGATTGTGGAACATTGTGCAGGGTGTTGAAAGACGTCCTGTTACACCTGTAACGACAGGTACTGCAAATACAGGTGTTGGAGCTGATGAAGATGGTGTCGAAGATGATATTCCGCAGATTCCTGTTCGTGCTGCTGTTTCTATTGCACCTACTGCAGAGCAGATTCGTTGGGATGGCAGAGATGCCCAGGCACATGCATTGATAGCTTTGTCTTTCAAACGTGCCATTGTTCCTCACATTCGCTCTTGCAGAACAGCAAAGGATGCTTGGGATACACTTACCACTTTGTACCAGGCTAGGAATGAGGCTCGTGTTGCTTACCTCCGAAAACAGTTGGAGAGTGAGCACATGAATGAAGGTGATTCGATGGACAGTTTTCTTACAAAGATCAAAGACCTGAAGGAACAATTGATTTCTGCTGATGAGGTTATACCAGATAGCTCACTTGTGCAGACCGTTCTGAATGGCCTTCCTGATTCATATCAGAGTTTTGCCTCTACTCTTCGATTGATGATGAAAGGCAATCCGAATGCCTTGTCATTTGAGGAATTAGTCTCTGTTCTGTTACAGGAAGATCAGTCCAGGCAGAACAGGTCCATTATGTGTGTTGCAGATCAAGCTTTCCTGGCTAGTCAGAAGGGCAAAGGAAAATGGAGCTCTTCTACTAGTAAGCAGAAATCTACAAATGCTGCACAATCGAAGAACCAGGATAAAGATGAGAAGAAATCAGAAAAGCAGAAATTGTTCTGCAAGTACTGTAAAGGAAATGATCATATTATAAAGAACTGTCCAAAACTGGCTGCTAAAGAGGCAAAGAAGAAAGAGGCTGGAATGGTTGTTGCAGAGGCCTCTACACCAAAAACAGAGTCTGCAAATCTTGTGCAGGAAGAAGAATGGGCGTTTACTACTGTCTGCAGTTTTGACCCATCTTCTCATGATCAGTGCATGTCTGCAGTAGACTCAGATGTTTGGTACTTTGACAGTGGGGCAACCAAACATATTACCTCGCAGCGCAGTTTCTTCTCTTCACTCGAGCCTGCCCCTACAGGGAATACTGTCACATGCGCCAATAACTCCTCTTACCCTGTTATGGGAGTTGGTAAGATCATTCTGACTACTGCTGATGGTAGTTCTTTCACTTTGTCAGATGCTTTATTTGTGCCAGGGATCAAAAAGAACCTGTTATCAGTTTCTGCATTAGCCAAGATTGGCTTGGTTGTGAAATTCGTTGATGACAGGTGTACAGTCCATGATCTCTCAAATGGCGATGTGATTATTGCTTCTGGCATTTTATGTCGTGGGTTGTATAAGCTCATAGACTATGAAAAATCTGTGAATGATTCGGCATGTGCAGTTCATGATTCTCAGGCTATGTCAGATGCAAAGCTTTGGCATGCACGCTTTGGTCATCTGAATTTTGCTAGTTTGTTACGCCTGCAGAAATCTGAAATGGTGTCCTCTTTGCCCAAACTTGAGGCACCTGGAAAACATGTTTGTGACGGCTGTGTTTTGGGCAAAATGCAGCGTTCTTCCTTTCCAAAAGATGGTACAGTTCGGGCTATGCAGAAATTGCAGCTTGTACATAGTGATGTCTGTGGTCCTATGCAGACACCCTCTTTTGGAAATTACCTTTACTTCGTGACTTTCATTGATGATTTTTCCAGGCATGCATGGGTATATCCACTCAAAGCAAAGTCCGGAGTGTTCATGTGCTTCAAACAGTTTTTGGTTTTGGCTGAAAATCTGTCAGCATGTAAAATGGGCACCCTCCGTTCTGATCGAGGGGGGGAATATATGTCTTCAGATTTTAATGCATTTCTGGCTGAACGTGGGATAAAACACCAGTGTACAGTGCCGTATACACCTCAACAGAATGGAGTTGCTGAACGAAAGAACAGGTCACTCATGGAGATGGCGAGGTGCATGGTCAAAAGTCAGGCTTTACCACATAGTTTCTGGCTTGAGGCTGTCATGTGTGCAGCATATGTACTGAACAGGTGTCCCACGAAAGCGTTGCAGTCTATCACTCCATATGAGGCTTGGCATGACCGCAAGCCATCTGTTGCTCATCTGCGTGTTTTTGGTTGTTTGGCATATGCATTAGTGCCTGAACAACATCGCAGAAAATTGGATGATAAGGCAGTAAAATGTATTTTTGTTGGGTACAGTTCTGAAAGTAAAGGCTATCGTCTGTATCATCCACAGACTAAACACATTCTGGTTAGCCGTGATGTTGTCTTTGTGGAAGATGCTATTCAGCCATTGCTTTCATGTACTAAGGAGACATTTGTTAGCTACAAAGACATGTATGATACTTTGATGCCTCTTTTTACAGGTGGACAGGCTAGCGCTGGTCCTAATGAGGCACCTTCTCAGCCTTTGCAGGTTTTATATGATGATGCAGATCATTCCATTTCTGATGCAGATTTACATGATGCACTTGTTGATGAGAGAGCTGATATTGAACAGGCAAAAACTATGCCAAAATGGCTGGTGCAGACTTTGTGTGACAACAAATTAGATGCACCTTTGTCATATCGTACTCGTTCAGGCTCTCATAGTACCTCCTTTGCATCAGATTGCTATGCTATGGCTGCATCTAGTCTCTGTGATGAGAATGAGCCTGTTTCTTTTGATGAAGCACAAAATTCAGAAAATTGGATGGCTGCTATGCAATCTGAATATGATGCTATAATGAAGAATGGTACATGGTCTTTATGTGACTTGCCTCCTGGCAAGAAGGCCATTGGCACTAAGTGGGTATACAAGCTGAAGCGTAAACCTGATGGTACAGTTGACAGGTATAAGGCTAGGCTTGTTGCAAAGGGTTATGCGCAGGAAAGAGGCATTGATTTTGATGAGACCTTTGCACCTACATGCCATATGACTACTATTCGGAGCATTTGTGCACTTGCAGCCCATCATGGTTGGAATGTACATCAGTTGGACATTAAAACAGCATTTCTGAATGGTGACTTGCATGAAGAAGTGTATGTTTTTCAGCCCCGTGGCTTTGTGCAGAAAGGGCATGAAAACCAGGTGTGCAGGTTAAAGAAGGCGTTATATGGTTTAAAGCAAGCACCACGTGCTTGGTATGAGAAAATACATGCCTATCTGATTGCACATGGTTTTGAGAACAGTCCAACTGAAAGCACCTTATATGTTAAGCGTGCTAATGATGTGCTTTTGATCATTGTTGTCTATGTAGACGACATGCTGCTCACTGGTCCTCTTGAGAAGCATATTGCTGATTTCAAGGCTGATTTGCATGCCTCATTTGAGATGTCTGATTTGGGGCATTTGCATCACTATTTGGGCATTCAGTTTATGCAAGTTGATGGTGGAATGGCTTTGTGTCAAACGAAATATATTGACACATTATTGCAGCGTTTTGGCCTTGAAGACTGTAAGCCTATTGCCACTCCTATGGAGACAGGTTTACGATTGAGTCTTCATGATGCTGGAGATGCATTTGATGCTGTTCTCTATCAGCAGGCTGTTGGATGCTTGATTTACTTATGCATTACTCGGCCAGATATTCAGTTTGCTGTCTCACAGATGCGCAGGTTTATGCATTGCCCAGGAGTCACGCATTGGAAAGCGGTTAAGCGCATCTTTCGCTACTTGAGTGGTACTCGGCTACTTGGGTTGTTTTATCCCAAGGGGGGATCACTACCGCCAGATTTGCATGCTTTTTCTGACTTAGATTGGGCTGGTTGCTATGACACTCGTGTGTCCACCAGTGGTTTTTGCTTCATGCTTGGTAGCTCATGTATATCTTGGTTGAGCAAGAAGCAGCCTACTGTGGCCACTTCTAGTTGTGAGGCTGAGTATAGGGCAGCTTTCACAGCGACTGTTGAGTGTGTGTGGCTCAGACGCCTTATGGCTGATTTGGGTGTTGGCCAGTCTTCTGCCACCACCATCTTCACTGACAATCAGAGCGCATTGGGAGTTGCGAGGAACCCTGTGTTCCATGCTCGCACTAAGCACATTGAGGTGCATTATCACTATGTCAAGGAGAGGTTCTCTGCTGGGGAGATCAGCTTGGCATATGTGCCCACGCAGGAGAACATTGCAGACCTTTTCACGAAGGCTCTGCCTAGGGAGAAGTTTGAAGCTTTCCGCAAAGCTTTGGGCTTACTTCCTTTTGTGGAGTGATTTCCACATAGCTCGGCACTTCCTTATACATGAGTGCCAGCTCCTTGTTCACCACATCACTCCCAGGGGGGATTTGTTGATATATTTAGGAAGTGATGTGTGTGAACACTCTAGGACCGCCGGGGCACTTTTTTCCCTCTTTAGGAGGTTTTTTTCCCCCGGCTTGTATATACGCCTATTGCCCTAATGGGCTACTTATCTTTGTACATTCTCTAGTAATACATTCAGTCTTGTGTGTTGTGCTCCAAGCTTCTTCTTCTTCCTTGTGCTGTTCGTGTGCTTCCGCAGACGTCTAACTCCAACAGGAAATGCCAAGCTATGTGGAATCAATCCACAAAAGGAAGCAAGCCCAAAGCTTTGCGAAAAGCTGCAAACTTTCCCTAAGGAGAGCCTTTGTAAAACGTTCTGCAATGTTCTCCTGTGTGAGCACATATGCCAAAGTGATCTCTCTACCAAGAGCCTCTCCTTCAAATAATGATAGTGCACCTCAATGTCCTTAGTGCGAGCATGCAACATAGGGTTCCTTGCAATTGCCAATGCACTTTGACTATCAGTGAAGATGGTGGTGGCATAAGACTAACCAACACTTAGGTCAGCCATAATGCATTTGAGCCATACACACTCAACACTTGCTAGAAAGCAGCCCTATACTCAACCTCATAACTAGAAGTAGCCATAGTAGGTTGTTTCATGCTAAACCAGAATATGCATGAGCTACCAAGCATGAAGCAAAAACCACTCGTGGTCACACGAATTGCATAGAAACTAGCGCAGTGTGAGTCAAAGAAAGAATGTAAATCTGGCAATAGTAATCCCCCCTTGGGATAAAAAAATCTAAGTATTGGGGTACCACTAAAGTAGCAAAAGATACCCTTAAGTGCGTGCCAATGCTTAACACATGGGCAATGCATAAACCTGCTAATGTGTGAGAAACCAACTGAATATATGGCCCATTAATGCATAAGTAAGTCAAGAATCGAATAGCCTGCTCATAGAGAAAACAACATCAAATGCATCCATAGCATCATGAACACTCAACTGTAAACCTTTTTCCATAGGAGTGGCAATAGGTTTATAGTCTTCAAGGCCAAAACCCTGCAGTAATGTGTCAATATATTTTTCTGACACAAACCTATTCTGCCAACAAGTTGCATAAAAAATTGCGAGAATAATGATGCAAATGCCCCAAATCTTACATCTCAAATGAGGCATGAAAGTGAGCCTTTAAATCAGAAATATTGAAATTTTTGCCTTCATAGCCAAGCACTCTGAGCTTGAATCCTATACACGACCCATTCAAGCGATTATGCCTATTTGACCCTAGTTGATTGCTTCTTTTCCCTTGTATTGGTCATCTACTAAGATGCAAGAGAAGAATGTGAACGTGTGGCGAGAGAGAGAGAGAGAGAGACTACACGGATGTGTGTTTGTGTGTGATTGCGAAAGTGAGAGTGGTCGTCTATAATTGGGAGGAGAGAAGGATATGCCGTGTGAGCACTGAGCACACGATAGCAGGGAAAGTGCACTCTGCACATACTCGCAACACGGGGAGAGACTACACGCCAAACTGAGAGACATAAATAGAGAACAGAGAAAGTTGATGGTCATGGGTGAGAAAGATAACATATATCGCTAAGGTTTCAACAATGGTACGTCATTCTTACCATCAACCATAACACAATGAATTTTAGAAAAAAAAGTTCAACGACACATATCTTCTCTTATTTCGGAATATGAAGACGAGAGAGAAACATGTGAAATTCTTGATTCAAGTGAACACAACAAGAGAGAAGAAGTTTGTCCAAGCCCGAATGGCCTAGACATGGTTGATCCTTTGAATCTTGGGGAAGAAGTCCTGAGTTCAAATCTTGGCTGGACATATCCATCAGTTCCCCAAGATGGATGTCTATGAGTTCCACATGGAGGGTTGTGTTGGAGTTTAAAGTCTATAGAAGCACACTAACAGCACAAGGAAGAAGAAGAAGAAGAAGAAGCTTGGAGCACAACACACAATAGTGAACGTATTACCAAGAGAATGTACAAAAATAAGTGACCCATTAGTGAAGCGGGATAAAATTGCCCCGATAGTCTTAGTGTGTTCACACACATCACTATCGAACTATATCAACCAATCCCCCCTAGAAGTGATGCGGTGAATAAGGAGCTGGCACTCATGTATAAGGAAATGCCAAGCTATGTGGAATCAATCCACAAAAGGAAGCAAGCCCAAAGCTTTGCAAAAAGCTGGAAAATTTTCCCTAAGGAGAGCCTTTGTAAAACGTTCTGCAATGTTCTCTTGTGTGGGACATATGCCAAAGTGATCTCTCTACCAAGCATGCATATACAAGCATGCATATACAAGCATGCATATGCATACATGAATGCATATGCATACAAGTATGCATATGCATACAAGTATGCATATGCATACATGCATATGCATACATGAATGTATATACATGAATGTATATACATGAATGCATATGCATACAAGCATGCATATGCATACATGCATGCATATGCATACATGAATGCATATGCATACAAGCATGCATATGCATACATGAATGCATGTGCATATGCATATATGAATGCATATGCATATGCATATATGAATGCATATGCATATGCATATATGAATGCCTATGCATACATGCGTATGCATATGCATACAAGCATGCACATGCATACATGAATGCATATGGATACATGAATGCATATATATGTATACACATACATGCATGCATATGCATAGAAGCATATGCATACATGAATGCATGAATACATATGCATACATGCATGCATATGCATACAAGCATATGCATACATGAATGCATGTATACATATGCATACAAGAATGCATGTATGCATATGCATACATGAATGCATATGCATACATGAATGCATATGCATACAAGCATGCATATGCATACATGAATGCATATGCATACATGCATATGCATACATGAATGTATATACATGAATGCATATGCGTACAAGCATGCATATGCATACAAGCATGTATATGCATACATGAATGCATATGCATATGCATATATGAATGCATATGCATACATGCATATGCATACAAGCATGCATATATATACATTGGATGAGATGAGATCTTCACATTGCATCAGATGGGATCTCCACGTACACCTTGGGGTGCGCATGATCATAACAAATCAAAGATATATCATATCCGTAATGGAGCTCCAGTTATGGATGCGGCGGGAAAGTCAATGCGTCAGTGCATTCGACAACTCTGCTCAATCGAATTCGGTCATTCAGTAATGTTAAAATGGACCGAACAGGATAGGGACTCTAAAAATCATATCACACAATGCATATATGAAAAGTACCGGCCAGCACTTGGGAATCCTATTGTAAGTTCCAAATGGATTCAATATACGGCATGCGAGGTAATGTCTCATCGACGATCGGAAGCTCGCGATGCTTTTAGAGCAGGCTTACCGAAGCCTGTATGGCTAGATGCCGAAGAATGGGAATCGATTCAGGATGAGCAGCAACATACACCTGATCGATATCGTCAACAGAGAGATGCGGCAGCCACACATTTAGATACGGTTGGAACGTCGCATTTAGGTAGCCACAGATACAACAGTATGTGCTACCAATTTGTAAGTATCATGTTAATTATTGAAGTTGTTTTTGTTAAGCACATTATGTATGTTCATCTAACATTTTGCATATTTATTATAGGAGTTGGCAATGGGTCGTCCTCCAAGGCGAAGTGAAGAATCATATGGATATCGACATGGACTGACTGCAATGTTACAAGACTTAGAGGGACGCGGTGCAATCGTCTCATGGGAGAATATTCTTGATTAGGTAAAGTTATATCTTGGTTTCGTGTTTTTAGTTGTTGTTTATAAATGTCATGTTAATTGGTCTTATTTTATACATATGTTTTGTTGCAAAATTGTAGGTGTAAACATTTTGATCAATGCCAGTATTTTGTATCACACTCGCATACGACAATGATGTAACATTACCACAATTTTGTACATTTTGTTACATTGCCACAATTTTGTATTACACTCCTATGTGGCAATGATGTACCATAATTTTGTATTCGATTCCTATACGGAAGTGCTTTGTCACATTTTGTATTTGATTCATATATTGAAGTGGTTTGCTACACTTTTGTACATTTTTCATTTATGGAATATACAACTTTCTGTACATGATTCATTGATCAGTTTTGCCTATATATGTTTATGTTTTGGTTGCCATTAGAGTACATAACACATGTACTCAGTTGGGCAGAGTGTATTGTCTTTTGCTAGACAACATCATGTTGTAGCAAAAGACAACACATTCTGCCCAAAAAAATTTGTGCAGATAAGGTCGTTGGTATATGCGCCGGTAGCTCCACTATGGACGCCGGTATAGGCGACGGTACGCCCAGCGTGGGCATCGCTATGCGTGCCGGTATAAGCGCCGCAAATACCGAGGCATATACCGATGCGTATACCGACGCTCATACTGACGCTTATATCGGCGCTTATACTGGCGCTTTCTTTCTGACACGTATACCGACTGTAACACCGACGTCGTGAAGAAATCAAGCCCGTTCATTTGCCTCGGTAGCATCCTCGGTATAGCTTTGATATGTTGTAGTGTCAGTTGAGGTGTATATAGCACTATACCTTGATGTTTTATCCCACGTTTAGCCAAAAACGCATTAAAGTTAGAAGAAATATATTCTCCTCCTCGAACATAACAGAGGTTTTCCATTTTACATGCTAACATATCTTCAACCAAAACTAGAAATTGTTTGAAGCACAGAAGCACTTCAGAGTTTGCCTTCAATGGATATACCCATGCATGCCTGGAAAAGTCATCGATGAATGTCATGAAGTAAAGATAGTTCCCAAAAGAAGATGTCTTCATAGGACCACAGACATCACTATGTACAAGTTGCAATTTTTGAGTAGCCCGTACTAAATCATCTTTTGGAAAGGAGGAATGCTACATTTTGCCAAAAATACAGCCTTCACAAACATGTTTTCCAGGTGCCTCAAGTTTGGGCAAAGAGGATACCATTTCAAATTTCTGGAAGCGTACCAAACTAGCGAAATTTAGATGACCAAAGCGTGCATGCGAAAGCTCTGCATCTGACATAGCCTGAGAATCATGTACTTCACATGCCAAATCATTTATGTATCTCTCATATTCAATGAGCTTATGCAACCCGCGACATAAAATGCCAAAAGCAATAAAGATATCTCCATTTGACAAATCATGAACTATACATGTGTCATCGACAAATTTTACAACGAAGCCAATCTTGGCTACTACAAAAACTAATAATAGATTTTTCTTGATCCCTAGCACAAATAAAGCAACTCACAAAGTGAAAGAACTACCATCAGCAGTAGTCAAAATGATCTTACCAACTCCCATAACAAGATAAGAGGAGTTTTTGGCACATGTAACAATATTTTGTCTAGGGGCAGGCTCGAGTGAAGAGAAGAAATTGTGTTGTGAGGTAATATGTTTGGTCACCCCACTATCAAAGAACCAAACATCTGAGTCTACTACACACATGCACTAATCATTAGAAGATGGCTCAAGATTGCAAACAGTAGTAAATGCCCATTCTTCATCCTGCACATGATTAGCAGACTCTGTTTTCGATATAGAGGCCTCTCCAACAACCATTCCGGCCTCTTTCTCAATTCACTTAACAATATCCTTGAATATCTCTTTTTTCTTTTCTCTAGATTTTTGCCCATTTTTTGAAATATAATTCACACTAACTCTAGTGGCTATTCTCATGTTCATTTTCATTATTTTCCTACTTATAATTTTCATGATTTAATTGATCTCTCAAACTTCATACCTTCTCTTGATCAATTAGTTTATCTTTATCTAACACATACAATGCTTCATCTTTCTTAATTTTCACTTGAATTGCTTCATCATGTTCTTGCTTATCCTCTTCCAGCCTATCTTTCAAAATTTCCTCAACCTTTTGCTTCTACAATTTCAATTGTTAGATTTTTCTTGATTTTCATTTGGTATCCCACTCTCTTTATGATTAGATTGCATATCTTCACATGTTTTTTGCCTCCATTGTTCCCTAACTATAATATATGGTCTTGGATTAGAGCTTGATCGATCAAAATATTGATCCATTCCCCCTCTTCCTATATTCAAGTGCAAAGGTTTATGTTCATGATACTTACAAATCTTCCTTTTAGTTTAGTTACCAAATTTATCTACATGCATATCTATATGCAACACAATCCCGAAACATATGGAAAAATTGATCACAGCTTAAACATCTTTTGGGTCAATTTCAAAACCTATTTTTTTTTCTATGTAGCTCTAGGGGTGGATCTTTTATGTTCATCTGAATGTGCTTGATCGAGTGAGAGTAGACATATTATGGAATTGGACGTGATATTTCATTTGGTTGAACAACTATGTGGATATCCCATGAGGTTCATGTTATAACCTAGAAGAACGCGCTTTAGACATTCATTCAAGTGCTTGCTTGGAGGAAACTCTATTGGAGTTTCCTTATTTGATTATCTTCCAATGCTAGCTTCACCTATAACTTTAACTCATGCTTGAATCTTGCTAAGTAAGGGCAATAGATTTCCCTAATCAGAAAAACCTTTGATTTCCTTTATTCCTTGCATTCGTCATGCTATGTCTTCATGCCTATCTTTTGCTCATTAACATCCTCTCCTTTTCTATTGATTTCTCTTAATAAAGCTTTCTTTTTAGTTAAGAGGATCTCTAACTCTAATGTTTTCATCCATTTTTCAATCAAAGTATGGCGAAGGCAAAGGAGACTAACAAAAGAACTATATGTAGATAAAATAGTCAAGGGACTAAGAACAAGAGCTTAAAACATTATAGTACCAAAGTAGGAAAGATTACCAGAATGCAAACACTTAAAACTAGATTGGTTTTTTTCAAAGATGCATACTAAGAATAGGGGAAGCACTATTTTAAGTCTTTGGGAAGAATCATCCAAAGGCTTACTTTCATAAAAATTTCAATGATATTTCTTTCAAGCTATATAAAAAATAAGAGGCAATAGTTATATTCAATAGTTTACTCACTTCGGGGGCCCCAAGACCACTCGATAGCTCAAGTGCAACTCCCTTTATGTTTGGCAGGACCACAAACACACATAAGTAAATCTTATTCCAAATTTTAGCATGCACATTTCTTGTGGATGGTGGAGAGCTTAATTTTAATTAAGCATCAAGGATTTATTTCTCCAGCATCATGTCTATTCAAACAAAGAAATAGCAGTTGTCAATGTGCCACTCTTTCAAGTGGCCCTTAGTTTCACCCATTTCTCCGATAACTTTTGGCCTCTATTATATATTCATGTAGAGGGTGTCAAACCTTCTTGAATATGCGTACACACAAAATCATAGAGGTTCACCGGTGATTATCACTCAGCTACATTATGTGACATGGGATTGTGTGTCTTACTAGCTTTTATAATCTTATATTCATATATCTCTCTCGCTTAACGTCATGGCAAACTCACAAACTGTAAACACATGGAATTTATCTATTAGTGAGCCTCACAAACTGTAAACACATCTCTACACACTTAACCCCAATCTCCTCACACTCGGCAATTTCTGAGTAGCCCATACTAAATCATCTTTTGGAAAGGAGGAATGCTGCATTTTGCCCAAAATATAGCCTTCACAAACATGTTTTTCGGGCGCCTCAAGTTTGGGCAAAGAGGATACCATTTAAAATTTCTGGAAGCATACCAGACTAGCAAAATTCAGATGACCAAAGCGTGCATGCGAAAGCTTTGCATCAGACATAGCCTGAGAATCATGTACTTCACATGCCAAATCATTTATAGGTCTCTCATAGTCTATGAGCTTATGCAGCCCGCGACATAAAATGCCAGAAGCAATAATGACATCGCCATTTGAAAGATCATGAATTGTATATGTGTCATCGACAAATTTCACAACCAAGCCAATCTTGGCTAATGCAGAAACAAATAACAAATTTTTCTTGATCCCTGCCACAAAAAAGCAACTAACAAAGTGAAAGAACTACCATCAGCAGTAGTCAAAATGATCTTACTAACTCCCATAATAAGATAAGAGGAGTTTTTGGCACATGTAACAATATTTCCTCTAGGGGCAGGCTCGCGTGAAGAGAAGAAATTGTGTTGTGAGGTAATATGTTTTCTCGCCCCACTATCAAAGAACCAAACATTTGAGTCTACTAAAGACATGCACTCCTCATTAGAAGATGGCTCAAGGTTGCAAATAGTAGTAAATGCCCATTCTTCATCCTGCACAAGATTAGCTGACTCTCTTTTCAGTGTAGAGGCCACTTTGAAAAACATGGCAAAGGGGGCTACAACACCACAGGAAAAGGATAATTCTAAAAACCTTCTTAACAACCATCGTGAGAGTCAAGCTTTAGAGAGAAAGAAAGCAATTCATCATTGAAGTAAAGCACTTAGAAATACAAAGTGTTATATGTGTTTGTTGATCGATGGTATGGATAAAAAAAAACTTGTTTGCCACATTTTTATCGCATCCCTAAGGACATTGGAGATGATGTCCTTGTGCAAATGCATTTGGTTGGTGCTTTGGTATACAATGGAACTGTAATGTCCAAGGTTTTCTTCACATATCCAAATGTGCATAATGATCCAAACCTTACAGTTACTGTCATTCATCAGGTTTTGCAATCATGGAAGGGTCTTTTGCCACCAACTCTATATTTGCAACTTGATAGTACTGCAAGAGAGAATAAAAATTCTACAGTCTTTGGATATTTAAGCATGCTTGTTGAAAAACAAGTATTTCAGAAGGTTAAGGTAAATTTCCTTCTAGTTGGCCACACTCATGATCACATTGATCAAATGTTCAGTACTTTCTCTAAGAAGTTGGTACGTAACAATGCTTTTACTCTTCCGATTTTATTTGAGCTGATTTTAGAAGCATATTGTTGGCAGTAGCCTTGGTACACCAGGACCTACAAGACGTGAAAGTCAAAGAAGGGAGTCAGAGCGAAGGGACAGCACAAGCAAACAGGGCAGTCAAAGAAGATCTGGCAAGTAGGCCAATATTTTTTGAAGACATTAATGCAAGTCAAAGAGATGGACATGCAGGGAGGAAGAGCAAGTAGGGAGCTCGAAGATATGTATGGCAGATCACTAGAAGAAATCCCTACAACAACAGTGATTTTTATCACTAACAATCATTGTAAATATCATTTCACATTTTTGTAGCTCCATTTTGTGCAAGCCAAGGAGTCCTTGAGCTTGAGGAGCCTTAGAAGTAGTTGCGTACCAATTTTCGTATTTTTTAGATCTCGTTTGAGCCCCCAAATAAGCCCTGGAACCTAATTTTTAACTAGGCCGGACACTAGGTCTGGACAGGGCCAAAAGCTAGTCAAAAACTATAAAAAGAGCTAGAGAGCTCATTTTTGAGGTTAGATTGTAATTGAAACGAACTTGTAAGAGCATTTTGAAAGTAATCTAAAAGCTCCATTGATTCTCACTCTTTGTCTTGCCTTGTGTGCGCGTGTGTGTATGTGTGTGCATGCTTGTGTGCTTCTCACTCACGCACTTGTGCCGCCACTTGCTCGAGGTCTTCATACCATCCTCACGTCTTCCCGGATTGACATTAAAGGAGGTGCTACTCATCACTGAGCTACACCAAATTTTGGCGCCGTTGCCGGGGATCGAGCTTTGAGGACGAGCGTGTGATGGTAAGACGTAGAGTTGACGCGTTGGAGTTGTAGGTATGTTCTTCACTCTCATCGATTTTCTTTTACTTTCTTCACCATCTTCATCATCATCATCATCATCACCATCTCCCACGTCCATCTCCATCATCGCGAAAATTTCAGTTTTTTGACTATATTCCCATCTCCACCTCATTTCCCTCATTTCACTTGTGAGAGAGAGCGAGAGAGCGAATTTGCATGTGCTGTTTTTTGCATGTTTTGTGAGCATTCTGCAGGTACAGGCCGCATCATCATCCCCAGCACTCCGCGTAGGTACGGAAATCTGAGTAACTGTCTGTGTGTCGCCGAGCTCTGTCAATCGCGACCGACTGAAAACTTGCTCTAATTGCTAAACAAAGTGCATATCCATGACCTACAGGCCTAGAGCTGCCCAAAAATGTGTTTAGTTTTTTGAAATTCCACAGATTTCTGTCAATCGCGATCGCTCTGTCAATCGCGATCGACAAACGACGACGGACAGACCTGTCAATCGCGATCGACACGTCAATCGCGACCGACAGCCCACGACGGCTCTGTCAATCGCGACCGACAGAGTCAACGACCGATTGACCACGACCGACTGACCATACGCGTGACACGTGTCAATCGCGATCGAGTCATCAATCGCGATCGACTCATCAATCGCGACCGACACAGTCAACGACTGTTTGACCACGACGGATAGAACACGACGGCTCTGTCAATCGCGACCGACACGGTCAACGACTGTTTGACCACGATCGACAGACCCTCGCGACCGACCTGTCAATCGCGATCGACTCATCAATCGCGACCGACAGAGTCAACGACGCTTTGACCACGATTGATTGACTTTTCGGCCACGTGTCAATCGCGACTGACCAGTCAATCGCGACTGACAGCCACGACGGACCTGTCAATCGCGATCGACACGTCGATCGCGACTGACCTGTCAATCGCGACCGACAGACTTTGCGAACGCGTTAGAAGGGCAAATTAGGTCAAATTTTCAAGGCAAAATTATTGGTCTAAATTTTGATTGAGTGTGGGACAAACACTAGGGTGTAGTATTGCATCGCGAGGCCGTGCCACAAGCTACTCGAGTATTCCTGTTTGACTGTTAGCTTGTATTGAATCCTGATTTAACTCCCTAAACCCTGAACAGTCATAACTTTTTCATACGAAATCCAATTTTTGAGCTCTTGGGCTTGTTGGAAAGCTCGTGGCATATACTACACGCCCTCAACTGTTTTTTATAAAGATAATGCATTGATTTTCAGAGAGGGTATTTTGAAGTTGACCATACCCAGGGGGATCAAAGTCAGGGGTCTTTAGAATTATTTTCCTAAAAGTCACAATGCAGATGTGTGTTTGTGTCACATGAATGAAAGTGGTTGGTTTTGTCCTTTGAATGTAAGCATTGAGCTAACCGTGGGACTTTTATAGGTCCATTGAGAGCAACTTGGAGCATACAAAGCAAGATTTCTTTGCAAGCTTGAGAACCGGGTTCTTGAGCACCATAAAGCAAGGGATCAACAAGTAAGGTTGGATTATTCTCAACTCCCTCTGTCATTTCCTAGCTCAAGCTAAGAACGAGTAGAGATAGGAGTAAGTCAGGGCGACGATAGGCAGTTATCAAGTTGAAGACTACCTAAAGACTCAAGTTCAAGTTAAAAACATAATCTCTGTACTGTCGATAACCTAAAGGAAAAGAACCTAACGTGGAACGATCAACCTAAAGTACGAAGAACATTCAAGTGTTCCTGACGACGTAATATCAGATAAGACCATAAACACAATAATTAAACTAAAAAGAATCAAGTGACTGGTACCAATTGATCGGCAACGAGGTTGTACTCTGGAAAAAAAATTGGGATAATCAGTTAGGCATATGAACCTTCGATCAGGACGACACCTAGCAAGAGAGAGACAAAGCCTTAGGTCTTCAGAGGCTAGTGTCAATCACACTGCAAGGTCTTGGGCCCAGCAGTTGAGCCACCACTCTTACTACCCTAGCTCTGAGACCAGTGAGTCAGAAATGTCTCAAGGCATGGACAGACCTACGGGAAGTTCAGGAGTGCCTTATTTGTACAGGGTAGAAGGCCCTTACAAAACACAGCTGGAATATCTTAGGACCAACCGATTAGGTGCTGGCATCTATGAGGACGGCTTAGGAAGATCTGTGGTCCAGATTAAAAACCCTGATCAATCCATTGGACTAGAGCACCCAGCTGTCAAGTTTGAAAATGGTGCATACCTGGACAAAGAAGGAACTATATATGTAGTCACTAGTCACCCTGATAGGACAGATGACTTCGGGAATGTAATCTCAGAAGCGGACTTAGGTGACTTAGAACAAGGGAACATGGATGCGGAACCTAGAACCCCTCGAGGTAAATCAGTTCTCACTAGGATTATCACGCCTGAATGGGTCCCCCAAGACAACAAGAGCATAGAGTTGCTTCTCAATCGAGAAACTGATGAAGCCTTTTGGAGGTATAAGTCTAATCAGCCAACAGACATAGGAAATATCATGATCTATGAGTTTAAGGATCCGGATAGCCCAGGCAGAGTGACCTACTTAGATCATGCTTCAGAACGGATCTTTGTGGTGACAGAAAATGATAGGCATGCCTACACTTGGAAGGGTGAATTCATTTTTCCCCAACCAAGATCAAATGTATCCTATGGTCACCCTGGGGCTGGAACTTCCCAAGCTCATGGTACGCAAAGAGATAGAAGTAGAGATAGACCAGAAGTGAGTTTTGCCAACCCAGTGGGCAGAGAAAGAACGAGAACAGAGACGAATAGGGTAGAACCTGAGATGCATAGAGCCCACATGAACCAAAGAAATGTAGATGGATTCCCTCTGCCGAGACCTAGAGAGCACACAAGAACTTTGAGACCCACCCAGCTAGTTAAGTCCATGAAGAATTACTTTGACGGCACAGGAGATCCCTATGATCATGTGGCGGAGTTCAAACAAGTCTTGAGAGCTGAACAAGTGGAAGATCTGTTCACGCAGTACAATGCCTTCGGTCTAACCCTTAGGAACACGGCACTTACATGGTTTCAGCCATTAGATGAGCGTCAGTTCAGGAGCATAGATCAACTCCTAGAGGCTTTCATTATAGAGTTCTCTAAGAGTGGCATAAGACACAATACCTCATCATTGATTCACAGCTTCAAGCAAACCCCTCAAGAGACCGTGAGACTTGCAGGAAGAAGATTTAGACAATACCTGGAAAGGTGCCCTATTTCGGAGCTACCCACATCTGCTAAACAAGTAGCCTTATTCCTTGATGGATTGCTGAGTACGAAATTGAGATCCTATGTGTATCTGAAGGACCCTAGGACTATAGAAGAGTGTGTACACATGTGCATTGACATTGAAGATAACCTAGGGGAAGAACTAGAGCTCTCCAAGATCTACAAAGATTCAGATAGTGCATCTAGTCACTCTTCCATGCAGTCCACATCAATTGAGGAACTTGCCGAAAAAGTAGCTCAGAAATTAGGTGTAACGAGCAAACAAATCCCAAGGTTTGCTCCTGTGAAAAGGTGCTATACATGTGGGGGTGACCATATGGCGAATGTCTGCCCTATTATGGCTCAACCCCAAGTAAACCCTAGTAGCCAGTACTGCACCATAGAACGGAGATACACCAATCACACCGCACAAGATTGCCCATACAACAAGCAGGCAGTTAGGCAACCCTATCCGCAGCCCTACCAACAAGGCCGATACCAGAACCAAAATCCACCACCACAATATGCTAGACCCCAACAAACCTACCAACCACAATATCAGGCCCAACAGAGACCCCAACCGGTGCTAGCTCAACAGCCTCCAAACCCCGCTAACGTGATTCCAGTAAAGTATGCGGTGGCAGAAGAAAACCTGAATAGGGCCATAGTACCAGTAACCCCATTGATCTCAGAAAGTGACCCAAGTGACCATAGCTTTGATTCTACCCATGTCGATAGTCCCCAGGCTTACTACATGCAGTCTCCAGAACATGGTGAGTCTTACTATAGTGAAGAACCAAGTGAACCTAGTTGGGAGTCAGATTACACGAACGTCATGTATACAAACCCCAACCCCAGGCCTCAACCTAGGCAAGTAAGACCTCCATTCCCAAGAGGACCGTGCTACAGATGCCAAGGAGATCATCTCATCCGTGATTGTCCCTTGCCCCCACCTACACAACCCCAGTCAGTGACTATCCAAGGTTTTTGCCAAGATTGTGGAAAAGAACATCTCTTACGAGATTGCCCTAAGAATCCTAATAATATGCCAAAAATCACTCCGATCAATGTAATTGGTTTGGTCGTAGATTCCTCAGGAAGCGTCACTTCCACTGCACCAATGCAGGTAGTCACTAGAGCTCAGGCATTGCAGCAAAACCAAGAGACAAGCCAAGAAAAGGGCCCGGAGGCTAGCGAAACCGAGAGCGTAACAAAGAAAAGGACTAGAGCATGGAAAGATAGTCGGGAAAGAATGAAAAGACAATGGGCTAAAAAGATGAGTGAACTTGAGGAAAGCATAAGAGAAACCAAAGCTAGGATAACTGAAATCACCTCTCAAACCCCCTCTCACATTACTCCGCCTTCACCACTCTCATCTCAATCCGACCCGCCACCTTCCAACCCACGCCATGCTATTCCACCACCCCCTAGGGTAGGATCAGTATTAGCTGATCCCACTCCTGAAGACATAGATATGATGCTCAAAGCATATCAGGCCAGAATCCAAGAAGGGCCAAACGTCACGGATCATGCCAAGTGCTATCCTAGAGCTGACCTAGAGATAGAAAGAACCAAACTGTGCGCGAAAATGGTCGCATTGGCTCAGACTATGTTTGAAGCCAGTCGCCTTTTCAATTACTCGGGCTCAGCCAAAATGCAATTACACTTGGATGGATTCCTAGAGAAGTTAGAGGAAATAATTGCAAGATCTGCCAAGGAAGAAAAAAATCAAGAAAAAGATAAAGCAAGCAAAAACATGAATCATTCCCCATCGGAAGTGTATGTGGCCACTTCCACTAAACCAGACAACTTCCCCTCCTTAGAAAGAAGAGAGAGGCTAATCGCACAATCAGAAAAGGAACCTACCCCTCAAAGAAAGGAAAGGGCAAGAGAACGGAAAAGCCATCCTCTTCAGGAAGCCCACGTGCCTTTCCAAGAAACTTATCTTCCCCCCCAAAGGTCACAGGAGCCTCCCTCGAAAGCTTATGTACCCCCACAGGTAACCCACATTCCGTCCCAGAGAGCGTATGAGCCTGTTCGGAAAAGTAATAGCATAAGTAATCCTCCCCAAGAAGCTTGTGCTCCAGCTATCTATGAGAACGAGGAGAGAGCCAACGATAGAATAAGCCCTCCTTCCCAGGTTGCTTACGTGCCCAATTCTACGGAGCCGGACACTTCTTCTTCTATGAATCGGTTTGCACCAGACTTCCTACGAGAGATTCAAGAAGACAAATGGGATAACGAAAGCGAGGTCGCCCCTCCTTTTGAACTTGTGGACGATGCACACGACCAATTCCCACAAGACATCCCATCTATTTACGGGGAACATGAGAGTACTCAGTCTCACGAGGGATTGGACTTTGAGTCTAATTCCATACAAGAGCTACCCCACTTCACAGGCCCATGGGAAGCAAAGTCCACGTGTATGAGAGCACCCACAGTCATGGTAAGGAACGACGACTCAGTCATACCAAGGAACACGGGGGTAGTAACAAACACCAAGGTGCAACGCGATCTCACTGTGGAAGAACTGCCTGAGGATAGACCAAACGCACGGAAATGTACAGCCAGTCGAGTAACTGAAGTCGCAAAACCCCATTCTCGAGCAGGATCCCACAGGACAGTACCAGAAATTCCCTTGGATAAGATAGGAGATATGTGTGAAGGTGAGGAAGGGAACACCTATCTTCCCATCACCTACCAGGAGTACACCACCAAGGCGATTTTGGACTCAGGTGCAGGAGTTGCAATTGCCACCACCTCCTTATGGAAGCGTTGGGGCAAGCCAGCACTCAGGCCAACGAGGATGAAATTGCAGATGGCCGATGGTCACATAGAGAGACCCCTAGGATTGTTAGAAGGCATAACTCTCACCACTTGTGGTGTCGAGTTTGAACATACCTTTGCTATATGTGACTTCAGCAAAAATCATGCCTATGAGATGATTTTGGGAAGACCATTTATGCGACAATTGCAAGTAGTACAGGATTGGGGGACCAATTCCTTGTACCTGCAACACTTAGGTGTCACGACCAAAGTCAATCTCAAGGATTATTCTCATAGAGATGTCCCTCCTATCCAGTGGAATCCCATTCATAGAGCCAAAGATGATACGGAATCGGTGCATTCCATAGGGTCTGGATCCTCATGGATGCATGAAGACACCCACTTATGGATGTGCAAGGTAGCAGTAGAAGAAGAGAAGAGAGAGAAAGCCAGAGAGGTAGGTGCGAAAGAAACCCATAGATCAATCCAAGACCCAGCCTATGCACCTGTAGTCTTTCCAGACGAGGAATTTGAACCCCATGGCTGGGCAGAAATTTTAGCAACAATGGACGTAGCCATCAATGAAGAACAATGGACACCTCACTGTGATGAGGATGGCTATGACATTTCAGTCTTCTCCATAGAGCCAATCATGGGAGAGGCAGTTCTAGAAGAATGCAAACCTAGCCCTGATGCATTTGAGGATGCAAGTGACTCCGATCTAGAGTCAATCATTATGGACCCACCATTTGCATCAGATGAAGAATACTTCCATGAAATAGAATTTCAACCCCAGAGGCATGGAGAGGTTACAAATGATGTAAGATTAGCAACGCATATGACCCCTAAGGAAGAAGGAAAGAAACGAAAGAAGAAAGAAGTCTCACCAGAGGAGGAAGAATCTTTGTTTGAGGTCCCAGAAAATTTTAAGAAGTATGAGATAGATGACAGGAGAGTCATGATTAGAATGCCTAAACGAGAGGCACAATCAGGAGAGGCCTATGATAACAAGGAAACTACTAAGAAAATAGTAGTGGCCATAGAAGAAGGAGAGGAGAGATGCACGTATATAGGCCATGACCTCACAGAAGAAGAAGAGCACGAATTGACTGCCTTGCTAAGAGAATACAGAGATGTATTCGCTTGGAGTTACAAGGACTTGAAAGGTGTTGACCCTGACATATGCTCACACACCATTCCCATGACTTCAGATGCCAAACCCTCTAAGCAAAAGCCTTATACATATAACGATAATTATGCTGCTAAGATCAAAGAAGAGATAGATAGATTGGTTGAAGCTGGATTTATCTATGAAATTGAGCACACTGAATGGGTATCCCCCATCGTAGTGGTGCCCAAGAAGAACGGCAAACTGCGTGTGTGCATTAACTTGAAAAAGGTTAATGCCGCCACGATTCGAGATAACTATCCGCTTCCCATCACAGAACATCTCTTAGAAAGAGTGGCAGGCAAGGAAGTGTACAGCTTCCTTGATGGATTTTCTGGCTACAATCAAGTAGCCATAGCTTCAGAGGATCAGCATAAGACAGCCTTTGCCACAGAATGGGGCATTTTTGCTTTTAGAGTAATGCCATTTGGGCTTACCAATGCACCAGCTACCTTCCAAAGGCTGATGTGCCATGTGTTTAAGGAGTTCCTGAGGAAGAGTTTAGAAGTCTATGTTGATGATCTTTGTGCTCATTCCAATGTTAGACAAACCCATATCCCTGAACTCAGACAAATCTTTGACAAATGTAGAGAATATCAAGTCTGCCTGAACCCAGAAAAGTGTGTTTTTATGGTCAGGCAAGGCAAGATTCTAGGACACATAGTGTCAAAGAATGGCATATCTACCGACGAAGAAAAAGTGAGAGCCATAGCAGAGCTACCGAGGCCAAAGAATGTCAAGGAAGTACAAGCTTTCATGGGGCATTGTGGTTATTATCGACGATTTATACACATGTATGCTGTCATAGCAAAGCCCATGTACGGACTTCTGACAAACTTTGAGTGGACGGATGAATGTGAGAATTCCTTCCAAGAGCTTAAACGAAGATTATGTTCAGCACCAATCTTGACCACACCAGATTGGAATAAACCATTCCATGTTCATGTTGATGCATCCAATTATGCTATTGGATGTGTGCTTGCACAACCTACTGGTGAAGGTAATATGGATCTTCCAATTGCCTATGCCAGTAGACAATTGAATGCGGCTGAACGGAATTACACCACTACAGAGCGAGAAGGATTAGGCATGGTATATGCAGTTAAGAAACTTAGACACTATTTGCTTGCAAATAAGTTTAAATTTTTTACTGATCATCAGGCATTGTTATATCTTGTAAACAAGCCATGCAATACACGAAGATTAGTAAGATGGTTTCTCTTGCTAATGGAATATGATTTTGAGGTTGTGGTAAGAAAAGGGAGGACCCATTTGAGAGCTGATCATCTTTCTAGGCTCACATCGGGAGAAGCCCCACAAGGAGTATCAGATGACCTTCCTGATGCTTACTTGTTTAATTTGGAAGTGGTGCTGCAGTGGGCTAAGCCATTGGTACCAGTATTGACATACGGGCCTAATCATCCAGTGATAAACATACGAAATAGGGAGGTTGTAAAAGCCCAAAAGTACCATATCATGGCAGGAAGCATGTACAAGCACACAGATCAAGGGATCTTGGCTTGTGGTGTAGAAGAGGACGAGTACGCTAAATGGTTGCAATTAGCACATGTAGGTGCATTAGAGCAACACCATTCAAAGCAACGAACTTTACAGACCTTGAAGAGACTCGGAGTGCATTGGCCAACTATGGAAGCGGATGTCCAAAAGTTATGCAAGGAATGCCCAATCTGTTGCACTAAACCACCTGTGGAACATGCCACTCTCTATCAAGTATCCATTGTGCCAGATTGGAGTGAACCTCTAGTATCATTCTTGAGGACAAACACATTCCCTCCAGACATGACTCTGGCTAGGAAAAGGAGTTTAGAACAAGAAGCCCAGGATTACTCACTCATAGGTGATAATCTATATAAGCGCGGTAAGGATGGTTACCTGAGGTTATGTGTCCATGAATGTGAATATCTCAAGATCTTAGAAACTGCTCACCAAGGTGTAGCAGGAGGACACTTTGGACCGGATCGGGTGATCAAAGCAATACTATTTGCGGGCTTCTGGTGGCCTACCCTTCACATGGATGCACATACCTACGTGAAACGGTGTGATGTCTGTCAGAGGACTCAGTATCCTATACGCAAAGATGAGATGCCACTGAAACCTATGATGGGTGGACGTGCATTCTCTAAGTGGGGAATAGACTTCGTAGGTCCTATTAATCCCCCAGCTAAGGGTTCTCATGCGGAATACATCATTGTGGCAACAGATTACCTCACCAAGTGGGTAGAGGTAAAAGCTACAACCAAGAACGATGCTCAAACAACTGCCAAATTCTTGTTTGAGAATGTATTCACAAGATATGGGCTACCTATAGAGCTTGTAAGTGATAGAGGCACTCATTTCTTAAATGAAGTGATTGAAAATCTACTCCAAGAATTCTTGGTAATACACAAGAAGTATGCCCCTTATCACCCTCAAGCTAATGGACAAGCTGAGAGTACTAATAAGATTTTATGCAATGTGCTGACAAAATTAGTGAACACTAAACGCTCTGATTGGGACAAACAGCTACACCATGCTGTTTGGGCATACCGAGTTGCCTACAAAACGGTACTCCAAGCCACCCCCTTTCAGATGGTATTCGGTCAAAATGCTGTGTTACCCTTGGACTTCCTGATCCCTACATTGAGAGTAGCACAAGAGCACGAATGGACAGGTCATGAGCTCTCTTCTAGGATCTTTGACCTTGAACGATTAGGAGAAACAAGACTGAGAGCCGCCGCAGGAATATATGCAGCCAAGAAGAGACAGAAGGCATACTTCGATGCCCATGTGAAGGATAAAGGCTTGAAAGCAGGAGATCTAGTCTTAGTCTATACACTAAAACAACACGCGAGGAAGCTAGAAAAGAGAGGCTACGGACCTATGATCATCAATAGGATCTCCACGAGTGGAGCAGTACAATTGGCCACATTAGAGGGTGATGTTCTCCCTAACTATATTAGCGGTTGCAGAGTCAAGTTGTATCAGGAACCCCTCACAGAGGAAATGCTCAGCCGACTCAACACTGCTAAGAAACGCAAAGAGGAAGAGAAGCGAATTAGGGAAGAAGCTCAAGCAGAAGCTTTAGAACGCATCAGAAGGATGAAATTACGAAGGCAAGGTAGAGATCAGCCTAGAGCGAATGACTATGCAGATCAAGGATTTCCTATGGCAATGTGTGAAGTCGCAGGAACCAGCTCACCTAGGATAACTGATCGACGTCCTTTCGTAACCCTAGATATAGGACAAGGAAAGAGTGCAAGAACCGTAAGAGCCTTGATTGACTCAGGTGCAGCCACTAGTGCTGTTAGAATGTCTTACTGTCAAGAGCTACAGTTAACTGTCAATCCTGTGGAAGCATATCTCATTGGATTGGGAGGAGTGGAAACCCCTTGCATGGGCGAGGTGGAACTTCCCCTCTACATTCATGATGAGGCCATGACAGTTAAAGTACTGGTGTGTCAGGATGAGGATCTCACTGAACCTCTTGTCTTGGGTCAAGATTGGATTTATGACCAAGCAGTCAATTTAAACCTAAGAAGTGGACTTCTCCAGGTTTGGATCAATCATAGTCGAGTTACAGTAGAATTAGACAATGGAGCACTCAAGGAACTAGGAAAGGCACAGACTCCTGGTCCTTCCAGGGGTACACATGAAGATGACCATGCTGTTCTTGTTCAAAACCCTGTGTTGCAGAGGAACGACATATGCAAAGAAGGAGTCAGGGATGCAACGGAACTCCCTTCTTTTCCAAAGGCCAGAAGGAGGCAGCAACCAAAGGCGGATCACAAGCCGAAGAAGCAGAGTACTACCTATGTCGGGGATCCAAAGTACCTGCGCAGCAGAATGTCCCAGCAAGTGAAACAAGTGTGGGTGCGGAAAGGCGAACACCCGGTTGCACTCAAGCCAACCACACGAGCAAAGCCTCTTATTAGTAACCAACAACACGACACTAATAAGAAGTCTTTAGGAAATTCTTCTACTAATGTGAAATATATTTGGGTGCCCAAGAAGTCGATGAAGGCTAGCCCACAATCAAGACAAATTTGGGTGCCTAAGGCTTGCTTGATGGCACAAGCAGCTACGCTAAGGACACAACCTAAATAGCATAACGCAGCTACGCATACTGCCAGTATTCACTCGTCCTCAACGCTCAAGAACACACCAAGACCCAAGAGCGTGCATGTAATCAATTGTAAATGGGTCCCAAAAAGGCCTCGTTTTCAAACCACAACACCGAGAAAGCTCTGTAGATACTCTCCGAAACCGAAAGCAAAGCCCATTCACTGCATTTGGCAGCCTAGGGCCTGTAATAAACCCCCCGACCCCAATTTGTAAATCCATACCCACTTACTAACTGCAGTAGTCTCCTAGGACAACACAAGCACTAACTACACACACTGTCTTCATGCACTTACTAACCATTAACTCACCATCCACCTCATGTTAATGTTGTAACGGGGACAACAACGGATTTATTCTGTCCATTACGATGTTAACACTTGGTTCTATATTCTCACAGAACCAACCACCGAACAGGGCCATGGCAGAAGCAGGTACCAGTTCTCAAGCCGGATCTGGTGCCCAGATTGTGGACATAGAAACACTTCTACTTGAGCCACGTCTCACAGCAAGGCCGCAAGAACTTCAAGCAGTACATGTGCTCCCCATTCACGATCCTCCTCAAGGGCACACTTCTCAAGTAGGTAAGCATGCGCATTGGTTCAGTGATGTTGCTGGACCACTGGGCGATGGGACCTATTTCTGGGAAGCAGAATTGGAGTTCAATGGCAAATGGGGTCGATACCACTTTTTCACACGCGAGTTTGAAAGCTATCAAAACGCCGAAGTCATGAGATCAGTTTGGATCAAAGCGGGTGTGGACAGTTATTTCAGGGCCCACATACCAAAGCCGGATTTTTTACGATGTTCATATCTGATCAGTACAATCACGCCAAGCAGGGCCAAGGGAGGCGACAGCACCTTTGTGTTGCCATCACTGCTGCCGGGTAATGAACTTAAAAGGTTCAAGTTGAACCTCAATCTAGTAAGAGAAGCATTGGGTATGTATGGCATGCACATCCCAACAGAAAAGGAAACCATGGTCCCAGGTCGAATGAAGCACAAGGATCTTAATAAGTTGAAGGATATGGTAGCGATGACACCTACCATTGCTCTTCACCTGCGAACCATCATGCAACATTTTTCTTTCCCCGCCCAGGAACGATTCACAATGCCCCCGAAAAAAATATGGTTCAGTTTATATCTAGCAGAAACAGAAAGCCTGCCCATCAATGTGCCACACTGGATCATAGATCAGATCCACCTAGCGCATCAAAGGTGGAACAAGAAACAAAAGAATGTGCTCCACGGGTGTTGTGCTCTGACCAGAATAATCTATAGATGCTTGGCTTATGACGTGCCTGTTCAGCGGGCACTAGTATGGTCCCGAGTCCAAGAATTCCAGAGAAGACTATCAGCAGCAGGTCCCCCATCAAAGAAGATGAGGGGGGGAGTCCAACTACCCTGTGCTCAACCAAGGGGAGCTACCACTACACCAGAGATCACCCCTCCCCAGACACGACGAGTTAGGCCATTCACAATCCGGCTACCAAGACCAAGCACAGAGGGGCCTAATCTGGTGTTTCCACCCATTCCATCAGATTTGGAATTTCCACAAGGATTTACTCTGGAGGACCTCACGGATGAAGAAATTGCCAGATTAATCTATGACTCTAACCTCGAAGCTGAAGCAGAGCGAGCTCAGGAACCACAACCCCAAACAACAACATCGGCCCCCACCCAACCACAAGTTGTAGAAGTCGATGTAGATGAACAAGAGGCAGGAGGGGACGAAGAAGAAGCCGACGAAGAACAACATCAAGAATATGACGAACTCTCCGAGTTAGCAAGTGCCCCAGCATATTCGGCACAAATCAAGAGACTATATCGAACCATGCGACTGGTTCAGGAACAGCATCAGATGTCTCTAGAACAGGGCAAAAGACTCATGAACGACTTGCTAGCTGAGGAAGGTGTGGACGAGTTGTTCATTGAGTCCATGAACCTTCATGCTGACGCCGTAGGACTGGATGAGGCCATTCATGAGGCAGTGGCCTACATTCACAGGTTTGAGAAAAGGGTTCCCGTTCGTCCCAGGAGGTCCGGGAAGCAAATTCACATCAATACATCAGCACCAGACAAGGCAGCGCAATCAGAAGAATATCAGGAAGCACCGTTGTCACCACCATCCCCACCTCGCACTACACAATTCACTCCACCACAAGACACTAGCACTACCATGTCCACTACCACCACCATTGTCATGGGCATCCCACTCTCTCCGGGAATCCAATTCGGGGGAGTCACCATGCCCACCTTCACCACCCTGTTCACCGATGTCACATCCACTCCACCCACGATTCCCATCTACACCGTCACTCAAACAGTTGACACGATGGAAACATCACCTGCCACAGCACCACTCCCTCCCACCATGCCACCTTCACCACCCATACCCCCTCCACCCACATCTCCACTTACATCCACATCATTCACCTCTCCCATCCCCGCCCCCATTCCCCCTGCATCTTCACCCCTCCCAGCATTATTTAATGTAAATAACATATTTTTAGCATTAAACCAATGTGTATACCAGCTCCAGAGTGAGTACAAAGCTCTCGACAATCGGTCTCAGCAACTGGAAAAGCACCATCAGAACTTACAAAGACAATTTCACATTCTACAAACAGAAAATGCAGAACTGAATCAACGCTACACGACGCTTGAGCAGGCTCACCAAACATTATTGCAGGCACCCCAATCATCGACAGAATCAGGTGCCAAACAACTAGAAGCTTTGCTCGAGGTATACCAAGCCGATAACCTCAAAGTCCGGCGTAACCTGGCACTTCTCAGAAAACACATGGCGGCCGCCCTTGAAGAAAACAAGAGACTGCAGCAGCAAAATGAAGCAAATCTAGAAGCAGCAATGGAAGGCTCTCCACACGAAATTGATCCAGAGCAGTTTAAAGCTGTGCCCTCAGAGACAATGAAGACCATCTTGGACAGCTATGCAGATCTATTAGAAACTCATGATGACTTGGAAAGGGAACGTGATGCGCTGCGCAATCAACTCCAAGAGCAACAAACAGCACCCAAAGTCACAGAAACGACCACGACTTCAGAGGAAGTCAAGACATTGAAAGAGCAGGTGGCCGAATTACAGGCACGATTACTCACACATGAAAGGCAACCCTCTCCAGTTGTCGAACCAGAACCCGAGGATTTGGTACCCATCGAGGTAGATGAGACGTATGAGGAACCTTACGTTCCTATGCCAATGCCAGGTGGTGAGCAAACCGCAGAAGGAATGGATACGTTAGAAATTGAAGTACCTGAGTGGCTCCAAACACTAGAGAAAACGGCATCAACTCACGAAGATCGAGTGGCAGTTCAAATCCAATCTATGGCAAAGATAGAGGACACTATTATTAAATCAGAATACTTCCGCAGCATGTCCCACCATAGATGGATCGGAACCAATGATGATCAATACGTGCCATATTGTATACTCCTTGCGGACTACAATGAAGAAATCCAACAAAGATGTGGCAAACCTCCAACGTTTGCTACACAATTTGGGCCAGATGACATTCCAGAGAGCGCTAAAAAAGGATCCATTCATCAACCCACTTGGAGGATCCGACTCCTCGAAACCTACCCGGAGATGGTTCGCACCTGGACGAATATGCCTCTTTTTATTAAATATAACCCTTGTTATGTTCCTGTACTCCGCAGACGCACATGGCCAGAGTTTACCATTGCAGTCAAGAATATCAAGGGATGCGCCAAATGGTTAAACTACGTCTATCTAGCACCCCCTCAAGGGCCTCCCACCGTCAATTACATGATTTCCACTATACGGCACTGGAGCATCCGATTAAGGAATACCCCTGATGTAATAGCCCAGATGTGCATGAAAATTTTTGAGTTAATGCTTATTACATTCAGGACATTCAAGAATATCAAGGACCCACACTTCTCAGGCGTCGGATTCCTTACAGGAAACCAAGATTTAGTTTATGACATGAGCACCACTCCTTCCATAGAGGTGATATATGCTTGGCACGCCAGAATAAAATACCTCCCAGCCTGCTTTAAACAAACATTCGAAGAGATGTTCATAACAGGGTTCTGGGAATACCACTCAGAAATATTTGTACCCAGACCCTCACATCTCCTCCATTTATTTGCTGTGGAGCGAACCATTCACTCAGAACAGTTACGGGTACCACATCCAGATGTCCCAGGGCCAGTCAATTGGGATGCATTGCTGACAGATCTAGCAAGGGGACTCAGGTTAGAAGAACACCACCTCGCCGCCGATGTTGTACAATACTACATCCAAAAAGCAGCTAGACAAGGGTCTGTCAGGGGCGACAGACGCGAGAGTGGGGGGGGTATTGGCAGTAGCCTTGGTACACCAGGACCTACAAGACGTGAAAGTCAAAGAAGGGAGTCAGAGCGAAGGGACAGCACAAGCAAACAGGGCAGTCAAAGAAGATCTGGCAAGTAGGCCAATATTTTTTGAAGACATTAATGCAAGTCAAAGAGATGGACATGCAGGGAGGAAGAGCAAGTAGGGAGCTCGAAGATATGTATGGCAGATCACTAGAAGAAATCCCTACAACAACAGTGATTTTTATCACTAACAATCATTGTAAATATCATTTCACATTTTTGTAGCTCCATTTTGTGCAAGCCAAGGAGTCCTTGAGCTTGAGGAGCCTTAGAAGTAGTTGCGTACCAATTTTCGTATTTTTTAGATCTCGTTTGAGCCCCCAAATAAGCCCTGGAACCTAATTTTTAACTAGGCCGGACACTAGGTCTGGACAGGGCCAAAAGCTAGTCAAAAACTATAAAAAGAGCTAGAGAGCTCATTTTTGAGGTTAGATTGTAATTGAAACGAACTTGTAAGAGCATTTTGAAAGTAATCTAAAAGCTCCATTGATTCTCACTCTTTGTCTTGCCTTGTGTGCGCGTGTGTGTATGTGTGTGCATGCTTGTGTGCTTCTCACTCACGCACTTGTGCCACCACTTGCTCGAGGTCTTCATACCATCCTCACGTCTTCCCGGATTGACATTAAAGGAGGTGCTACTCATCACTGAGCTACACATATACTCCAAAACCAGAAGTTCAACACCTCACACAGATTTATAACTTTAAGCACTTATGCTCAATGGGCCTTGATAACAGTGCTAAGGTTTTGGCTCCATTGCACAATATTAGTTTCAACCATGTATTCTTGATGAGGAGGGTTGATGAAATAACCCTTTTATTTGCAAAGCAGTATTCATCTTCTCTTGGGTGGGAGCCTAAAGAGGGATGCAGATCTTATTGCAGGTGCCTAATTTGTCTACTGTGTATGGTGCACAACAATCACCATATGAAGATAAAAACAATACAAAAAGATGTGGAAATGTGGTTGATCAAAGTAAAAGTTGGATGCATGCACTCATTGAAAAGAAGAGACATATTGAGCGTGCAAAAAAGTTGGAGATCAAGAAGTATCTTGGTGGGAGGACTTTTTCAATCATCAAGAAGAGATTATACAGTATACAATTGCAGGTCATTGGCCAGTTGATGTTCCATTCACATGGGATTTTTGTACACAAAGATCCGTGAATGTGGCCCAAGCATGTAATGCAGATGCACTTCAAAGTTTTATACATCCACCAGAAAGAAATATTTATGTAGGCCCAAGGATGACAAAACAGGTAGAAGCAAGATGGCAAGGAAATTTAATAGAGATAAATGTTGGAACACTTATTGCAGTACTTGCTGATGGTGATGAGGCTACCAGACCATTTTGGATTGCAAAGGTTTTAGAGATAACTAAAGATATTGATCAGAGAAGAATAGAGGCTTTGATGGTGCATTGGTATTACACTAAAAGTAGTAATGCATTCACAGGTAACTATAACTTAGAAATGGTGTGTTATACTAAACGAACAGGTTCAAAAAAGAAAAAGAATATTCGAAGCACATCCACTCTTAAAATGGATGATGTAGATATTCTTGTTTATGATTTTTCCTTGACAAAAACAGGTCACTTGAGGAAAGAAACCATCAATATGATAAAACAAAAGCTTCCAGAGGTATGTGGTACATGAAATCATAGGCAAACAAGAAGATTTGTGCATGATCCTGCAGAATTTGGTATGTACGTGGATGAAGATAGAGCGTTTGTGGATATAGAAGAAGAAGAAGAGAGCTCTCAACAGTATGAGACTGAATCAAGTGCATCAGATGATGAGGGTGTAGACATAGATCGACATAGTTGTGAGTTGCATTGAAACTCTGTAACATTTTTAGTGCTTATGTAAATGCCTCGAAGTAGTTTGGTTAATGAAACCATGTTTTGTAGCAATTTTGAATAACAATCAGATATCCACCCATTGAAACTATGTCTAAAATGTTATTTTTGTATAAGAATTATTCAGTTTTACATTCTTTATATAGATTTTAGACATGTCAATGTCTTATCATATAGATTTTGGACATGTCAATGTCTTATCATATAGATTTTGGACATGTCAATGTCTTATCTAGTGAAATTTTGACTACATTTTGAGCTCTTTTTTTATGAGAAAATGACAAAAAATGTCAAAAAATCACATGTTTTCACTTCAATTTTGTAATATATGTATACTGGTATAAAGGAATCTCAAACATAAGCTTCCATTTGCTTGATTTTTGAAGAGAATGTTCTCTTTTTATGACATAGTTCTCATTTGTTACGACTCGTTGTTATCATGGAAATCGGCATCAGAAATGGAATGATCTGCATCATTACATGAAACCTGCAAAGGTTGAGAATTTGCCTCATTAGGAGCAACACTAGACTGTCCACCTATAAAAAATGGAGGCAAGGTATCATACATGTCTTTGAAGCTAACAGATGTCTCCTTAGTACATGAAAGCAATGGTTGAATAGCATCTTCCATAAAAACAACATTTGGCCTAACCAGAATGCGTTAAGTCAGGGGATGATAGAGATGATAGCCTTTACTTTCAAAACTATACCCAACAAAAATACATTTTACGTAGATGAGAAGGAGATGGCTTGCAACCATGCCAAGCCTCATATGGAGTGATAGACTATAGCGCTTTATTGGTACACCTGTTAAGTACATATGTTGCACACATAATATCCTCAAGCGAGAAACTATGTGGTAAAGCATGACTCTTGACCATACACCGCGCCATTTCCATAAGTGGCCTATTCTTTGGTTCACCAACTCCATTCAGTTGAGGTGTATATAACACTATACCTTGATGTTTTATCCCACATTTAGCCAGAAATGCATTAAAGTTAGAAGACATATATTCCCCCCCCCTCGAACATAACAGAGGTTTCCCATTTTGCATGCTGACAGATCTTCAATCAAAATTAGAAATTGTTTGAAGCACATAAACACTTCAGAGTTTGCCTTCAACGGATATACCCATGCATGCTTGGAAAAGTCATCGATGAAAGTCATGAAGTAAAGATAGTTCCCAAAAGAAGATGTCTGCATAGGACTACAGACATCACTATGTACAAGCTGCAATTTTTTAGTATCCCATACTACATCATCTTTTGGAAAGGAGGAATGTTGCGTTTTGCCAAGAATACAGCCTTCACAAACATGTTTTCCGGGTGTCTCAAGTTTGGGCAAAGAGGATACCATTTAAAATTTTTGGAAGTGTACCAAACTAGCAAAATTCAGATGACCAAAGTGTGCATGCGAAAGCTTTGCATCAAACATAGCCTGAAAATCATGTACTTCACATGCCAAATCATTTACAGGTCTCTCATAGTCTATGAGCTTATGTAGCCTGCGACATAAAATGCGAGAAGCAATAATGACATCGCCATTTGACAGATTATGAATTGTATATGTGTCATCAAAGAACTACCATCAGTTGTAGTCAAAATGATCTTACCAACTCCCATAACAAGATAAGAGGAATTGTTGGCACAGGTAACAATATTTCCTCTAGGGGCAGGCTCGAGTGAAGAGAAGAAATTGTGTAATGAGGTAATATGTTTGGTCTCCCCACTATCAAAGAACCAAACATCTGAGTCTACTAAAGACATGCACTCCTCATTAGAAGATGGCGCTAGATTGCAAACAGTAGTAAATGCCCATTCTTCATCCTGCACAAGATTAGCACACTCTCTTTTTAGTGTAGAGGCCTCTCCAACAACCATTCCACCCTCTTTCTCAATTCACTTAACAATATCCTTGAATATCTCTTTTTTCTTTTCTCTAGATTTTTGCCCATTTTTTGAACTATGATTCACACTAACTCTGGTGGCTATTCTCGTGTTCATTTTCACTGTTTTCCTACTTATAATTTTCATGATTTAATTTATCTTTCAAACTTCATACCTTCTCTTGATCAATTAGTTTATCTTTATCTAACACATACAATGCTTTATCTTTCGTAATTTTCACTTGAATTGCTTCATCATGTTCTTGCTTATCCTCTTTCAGACTATCTTTCAAAACTTCGTCAACCTTTTGCTTCTAAAATTTCAATTGTTAGATTTTTCTTGATTTTCATTTGGTATCCCACTCTCTTAATGATTAGATTGCATATCTTCACATGTTTTTGGCCTCCATTGTTCCCTAACTATATTATATGGTCTTGGATTAGAGCTTGATCGATCAAAATATTGATCCATTCCCCCTCTTCCTATCTTCAAGTGCAAAGGTTTATGTTCATGATACTTACAAATCTTCCTTTTAGTTTAGTTACCAAATTTATCTACATGCATCTCTATATGCAACACAATCCAAAAAGATATGGAAAAATTGATCACATCTTAAACATCTTTTCTATGTAGCTCTAGGGGTGGATCTTTTATGTTCATCTGAATGTTCTTGATGGAGTGAGAGTAGACATATTATGGAATTGGACGTGATATTCGTTTTTACCCATGGATGTTTGGAGATCTTCCATTTGGTTGAACAACATCTCAAAAAAATCCCATAAGCTTGGACATTTAGACATTCATTCATTCAAGGGCTTGCTTGGAGAAAACTCTATTGTAATTCCCTTATTTAATTATCTTCCAATGCTAGCTTCACCTATAACTTTAAGTCATGCTTGAATCTTGCTAAGTAAGGGCAATAGATTTCGCTAATCACAAAAACCTTTGATTTCCCTAATTCCTTGAATTCGTTATGCTATGTCTTCATGCCCATCTTTTGCTCATTAACATCCTCTCCTTTTCTATTGGTTTGTCTTAATAAAGCTTTCCTTTTAGTTAAGAGGATCTCTAACTCTAATGTTTTCATCCATTTTTCAAGCAAAGTATGTCGACGGCAAAGGAGACTTACAAAAGAACTATATGTAGATAATCTAGTCAAGGGACTAAGAACAAGAGTTTAAAAAATTATAGTACCAAGGTAGGAAAGATTACCAAAATGCAAACAGTTAAAACTAGATTGGTTTTCCAAAGATGCATACTAAGAAAAGGGGAAGCTTTATTTTAAGTCTTTGGGAAGTATCATCCAAAGGCTTACTTTCATAAAAATTTCAATGATATTTCTTTCAAGCTATATAGAAAATAAGAGGCAATAGTTATATTCAATAGTTTACTCACGTCGGGGAGCCCAAGACCACTCGATAGTTCAAGTGCAACTCCCTTTATGTTTGGCAGGACCACAAACACAAATAAGTAAATCTTATTCCACAAATTGGTAAATAAGTAAATAAGTCTTAATTGGTAATTCCAATTTGATTGTCTATTCAAACAAAGAAATAGCAGTAGTCAATGTGCCACTCTTCCAAATGGCCCTTAGTTTCACCCATTTCTCCGATAACTTTTGGCCTCTATTATATATTCATGTAGAGGGTTTCAATCCTTCTTGAATATGCGTAGACACAAAATTAAGAGCTGAACCTTCATAGAGGTCCACTAAACCTAGATGTTCACCGGTGATTATCACTGAGAGTTTGGATTTGTTGTAACCTAGAATGAGTGCTACATCATGTGACATGGGATTGTGTGTCTTACTAGCTTTTATAATCTAATATTCATATATCTCTCTCGCTTGACATCATGGTAAACTCACATATGCTAGGAGTGAGGGAATTTATCTATTAGTGAGCTAGACATGGGATTATGTGTTACATCATCCTAACGAGTCGAAAGAATTCCTCCTCCTTCCCCCCATAGGCGCAACTCCATGGCAACCATCTTAAGGGTTGCTCAAACCAGAATCCCACAGAACTTGATTGCTCTGGTGGATGCTAACATCTTCGAGAATGAAATTATCGAGGTTATTGATGCCCTTCCCAATGGGAAAATTCCGGGTCCGGATGGCCTCACCAATGAGTTTTTCAAGTCCTTCAAACATGAGGTGACCACCCCACTACGTCTCGTTTGGAAAGAGGCTCTCTCATTCAGTGCCCTCCCCGAGTGTCTTAATAATGGCATCATCAAGTTAATCCACAAAAGGGGAGATAAGAACAAAATTGAAAACTGGCGTCCAATTACCATGCTCCAAATAGGATACAAGTTAATTGCAAAAGTTATCGCCAACAAAATCTCTTGTCATTTAAAGTCATGGCTGTGTGAGGACCAGAAAGGTTTTATCAAAGGTAGATCTGTACTAGAAGCAATTGTCGATATTTGGGAAGGCCTTGCTTTTGCTGAGGAGTCTGCTCAAGATTTGGTATTCATGAAGATCGATTTCAACAAAGCGTATGACACATCTTCAATCATTGAAAGACCTTGGATGTAGCCAAAAGTTCACGAAGATGGTTTCCACTCTTCTCGAAAATGCTTCAACTAGAATAAATATCAACGGTAAGCTCTCTGAGTCCATCCGTTTAAAAAGATCAATTAGGCAAGGCTGCCCTCTGGCTCCATTACTATTCGCTATCGCCTCGAATGGACTCGGTTGCCTATTAAAGAATCACATGGACGCTGGCAATCTCAAGGGTCTTTCCCTACCTCTAAATCACGGCCAAATGATGGCGAGACTTTTTGTTGATGACATGAATGCCTTTGTGCATAACGATATAAACAGCATTGAGGTGTTTTGGTGGTTCCTCGACACCTTTTGTGTGGCGTCAGGTTCAAAAATCAACAATGCTAAAACTGCTTTTAGAGCAATCAGCGGACCTACTCCCCAATTGTTGGTGGATCAAGGGTGTCAAGTTATCCCTAGCGGTCAAGTCTTCCGTCTCCTTGGCATTCTGATGGGATTCGATATCTCAATGGACCAACGCTAGAACTAGGTGCTTTCCAAGCTGGATAGCAAGTTGAATCATTGGAAAGGTATGCAAGTCAACTTGGCAGGGCGTGCTATGGTTGTTAACACATTTATGCTGTCTACAATTATTTACTTTATCTCGTGTTGGAGACCTAAGGAGAAAGACTTGGCCAAAGTGGAAAGAATCTGCAGAAACTTCCTTTGGACTGGGGACCCCTACAAGAGGGGGATTCCCAAAATCAAATGGGAAACTTGCACTAGCCCTAAAGACTCAGGGGGCTTGGGAATTTTGGATATTATTGGGTTGGCTGACAAGCTCGCGGCAAAGTGGCTCATCAAGGCTTGGAGCAATAGGGAGTCCTCTTGGGCTAAATTGATCTTTAGAAACACGGAAGACCTTACCTTAGTTGGCCATCCTGGTTGGAAGGACATAGGGATTCTCACACTTTTGTTTTCCCCCCACCTAGTGTCCCCTAAAGGCTCTAGCCTTGTGTGTTCCTTATGGAAGAATTGGAACAAGGCCAAACAGTTCATCAGAATCACTAATGAGTGGAAGTGGGCGGCTGGGATAAGACAAAATGACTGTATTTGGTTCCCGATCAACGACATTAGGGGGTGGAGTCTTGGAACCTCCAAACTGCAAAGCAATTATGGAACAAGGGGTTCAAACAGTGGAAAAAACTTTGGAAACAAGAGACCAGCCAATGGATTAGGTTCGAAGAATTGGATCCGAGTGTTGACGATCGTATCCCGCAGAGCATATACACATGCAGCAAATAGACAAGAGACAAGAGAGAGAAAAGAGACGACACAAGATTGGGTGCAATCTCCCCCCACATGCTCTCATGGACACTCTATGAGAGCATGCGTATTTATAGGTAATTCATATTATGTCCTTGATGGAATATACATGAGGGCCACACTAAAAATAGTGTGCTTTTGCTTTATTTACAAAAATAGCTAAAAATAACTAATAACTTATTCTCTAAAAATATCTCCAAGTATGTGAATAAATCCTCTTGCGTTCACACTCGTTCACACTTGAACTTGTTCATACCCTCATGGATCTCCACCTGCTAAATCAAAACACAACACACATTAAAATCCTCAAGGCATTAAACCTTCATTCCAAGTATTCCATAAAGTATAACATGCCGCCCAATTGACGAGCAACTGACCTCAGTTGATAAGAATAAAGTAGACATGGATGGCCAAATCACATGCCGCATCACTGAACAAGCATAGGCATGTGCCATGTAAATAAAAAAAACATGCATGGAACTGGAAAAAATTGGAATTTAATGTGAATGTGAATGATTAGCAGGGTTTAAGTCAAAATGCAATCCAAAAGTGATGACAAAAAATGATTATATCGATATGATAAAATAATAGTCGATGTATTAATCATGAATTTATACTTGAATGCATGTGCATACGAATTTTGTAAAAATTTAGGCAGCATAACGGCGTGATTTTGAAAACCGGAAAAATTCCGACAAATAATTTCCATGATATAGATGCCAATAGGCACAATCTATGCACAAATAGATCGAAAGGGGATACACTCCCTGACATATATATATATATATTTTCTCCTCGCTAACCTGCAAGAAAAATATGTACCTGTCCCTGCAAGAAAAATAGATGTACTACACAAGACGAATCCATGTCGAAACTACGCATATATTCTAGGTACGATGCAAAATTTGCATGTCTGAAATGTAATTTAATGCAAAAAGAAAGCAACGATGCATGTAAATTGACAAGATACTTATCTGGATGTTTACAAAGTAATTTGCCGATATGTGGAGGTGCTGAAGATGATCCACCCTTTATCAGAATAGCATGACAATAGGCCTTCAAGAATCAAGGCTTCGAAAAGATGATTAGAAAAGGTTTGTTGATGATGAATGGGTAAAGTCCAAAAGAAAAACATAGGACATACATTCACGGATGAGACAATCAAACAGGTGAAAATTGGTAGAGATGATGAATTTCTTTTGCTAGTAGAGAGAGATAAATTTGAGAGAGTCATACGTAGCCATGGAAAAGCCTTTACTATGTATCCTCATGAGATTGGTTGTGTAGATCCTAAGTTAGTTGCACCCATGATAATCTTTACTATTCCACATATTCCATGGAATCTTCATCCTATACCTATTCCAAAGGCTCACTTACCTGAGCTAATGAAACTACTTAAGGAGAAGATAAACATGAGAATTTTAGAGCCATCTTTTGCACCTTACTCAAACAGATGGTTCATTGTGCCTAAAAAGAATGGGAAACTACGTTTTATTCAAGATCTCCAACCTGTCAATAAAGTCACCATAAGGAATGTAGGAAGAGGACACATTGTAGATGAGTTTGCTAAATCATTTTGAGGACATTCTATCTAATTCAATGGGTGATTTATATTTGGGATATGACCAATTCCAATTAGCAATTGATAGTCGTGACATAACCACAATGAAAACTCCTTTAGGCTTAGTGTGAATGTGTACTTTACCTCAAGGAGCGACTAATTCTGTGGCTGATATGATGAGTGCTATGAATATGGTCTTACATGATTTTATCCCTCATATAACTATGCCATTCATTGATGATATTCCAATTAAAGGGAGTGAGGAACGTGTAAAGGGCATTACTTTAGATTCATCTGGATGTCGTAAATTTGTTCTTGACCATATCTCTGATTCTGAAAGAATATTTCAACGATTTAAAGAGGTAGGTCTCACATTTTCCATAGAAAAATCTATTTTTGGTGTCAACGAGGTTCTTATTGTTGGACATTTATGTGGCCATTATGGTCGAAAGCCATACCCACAAAAAGTTGATGCCATAAGCAAGATGTCTGAAACATGTAACAACATGAGTGAGGTACGCAGATTTCTTGGTGCTTGCATCTTTTATGTTATTTGGATCCCACACTTTGCTCATGTTGCTGATTGTCTCTATGACTTGTTGAGGAAGAAATGAAAATTTATTTGGACTGACAAACACACTCAAGCTATGCGTAAATTGAAGAAGTTATTGCTTGAAGCTCCCATCCTTAAGCGTGTAGACTATTCTGCTAACAAACCTATTATATTGACTATTGATACTAGTCCTATTGGTATAGGTTGGGTCATAAGTCAAGATGATAGTGAAGGGAATAGATATGCAATTAGGTTTGGTGCCAAAATTTTACATGAAACACAACGAAAATATCCACAGATCAAACGAGAACTATGGGGTATGGTAACAGCTTTGAAAACAGACAAACAATATTTCATTGGTGCAAATATCAAAGTTGAGACTGATTGTTTGCCTCTCATTGGAATGATAGCCAATTGTTCATCTCCTGATATAGCCATGCTTAGATGGATGTCATATATTAAGTTCATAAATCCTTAGTTAGTTCATATTTCAGGTAAGTCAAATTCAGTTGCTGATATGTTATGGAGAGCTAGATTTGATGATCTTCAAAGTGATCTAATAAAGAATGTGAACTTAATTGACTATGTTCCACATATATACGAGTATGAGCAATTTCATGAGTTTGAGTACGAAAATGAATGGAGAGACATAGGAAAGTATCTGAGTACACTACAACCATTACCTAATTGGACTACGAATAGATTCCGTAACATTAGGAAACGAGCTTATAACTTTTTCCTATGTAACGGTTATCTTTGGAGACATGCTAAGGGTAAGGTTAAGAATCCACAACGAGTCCTAGGAAAATGAGGGCTTCAATTGCAAGTAATGAGGGAAATGCATGAGACATTATGGGCAGGTCATAAAGGTCTTTTTGGAACATATGAAAAAATTAGAAGTACGTATTATTGGCCTAGGATGTATGTTGACATTAGTAGCTATGTTTCTACATGTTCTACTTGTCAACTTCATTCATCAGTCAAACATAGAGATCCGTTGCATCCTACTTATCCACCTTGTATTCACTACAAGTGGGTAGTAGATCTTGTAACTATGCCTAAAGGTATTGACAAAATGCGTTACATTGTACTTGCAAGAGAAGACTTAACTGATCATGTAGAGGGACGTGCACTACGATCTAAGACCACATCCAATGTTTGCAAATTCTTGCTTGAAGATGTCATAAGTCGCTTTGGGTACATAGAGAAAGTAGTTGCCGATCATGGAGAGTTAAATGCGAGAGAACCTAAAGAGTTCTTTGAACATCACGGTATTCATTTGTCTCTTACTATTGCATATAATCCAGAGGCCAATGGTAAAATAGAGAGAGGGCATCCACCTATTGTGATCAAACACTAATTGATATTCTTAATATACCTCCAACAAGAAAGACTAAGCCATCTACAGTCAAAATTGAAGAGCTCCCTTCTCATGACCATTCAACAAGAAATGCAGCAGAGACTTAGGAGGAGAAGAGAAGGATGAATCTTATGTCAGAAGAATATGTTATCCTTGGGGACATAGAGAGACGGAAGAAGGCTAATTTAAAGCTTTTAAAGAAAGGAGATGGCTAGCTAATTGTAAATGCTTCAATGCCATGGGCGAAAGACTTCATGCTTACATTAGGCCTGAAGACAACAAAATGTTGAGAGACTTCAAACACGTCCTAAATAAAGTGTGTAATTAAATGTATTTAATCATTGGAGAAAAAATCTAAATATATAAAATATAAATAATTAAATACCTAAAAAAAAGATCTTTAAATTTTTTAGAGTTTATATATATATATATATATATATATATATATATATATATATATATATATATATATATATATATATATATATATATATATATATATATATATATATGTGTGTGTGTGTGTGTGTGTGTGTGTATTGTTAGTATATGATCAATGTCTACCCCTCATGATTGTATGCACATTTTGTAAGGCCCCCTTTATGAGGAGAAGCCAAGTGTGCATTACCCAATTGATGGGAATCCCAACTTGCATGTTGGATGAAGCTCATATTGGACCATGTAAGGAAAGGGAGTTACCACGGTCCCCAATTATGGGGTTTGGGGTAGCGTTGAGCAGCCCCGGCTGGGGGGTCCATGGAATATTCCCCGTCGGAGTCAGAAATCATTTATATTTGTTAGGTCGCTTCAACCGGTCTAAGCCATGTATGTCAATTATGCGAGCAGTGGCCGTCCACGCTCTACCGCCCATGTATAGCTGTCCACAGAAGGCCACCCATGATCTTATATATACATGACTTCTACACTACCTGAGACATTGAGTTGAGCCAGCATACCTTTACCTTGTATCTCCCTGTCTAGAGTTGTCTAGATCACCATTTAAGCTCTACCTTGAGAGCGCACCGGTGGACAACAAAGCCATCATCTTTGTACTTGCTGCTAGTACAAAATTGTTGAGATTCTCCTATATCTGTTATCTTCTCTGCTATTTCTCCTGTGTTATATTGCGTAACTATTGTCTTACATGTATGTATGTATGTATGTATGTATGTATGTATGTATGTATGTATGTATGTATGTATGTATGTATGTATGTATATATATATATATATATATATATATATATATATATATATATATATATATATATCAAAAATAGGATGTTTGAGTTTTACACATAAACACATCCTAAATAAAGTATGTAATTAAATGTATGTAAACATTAGAGAAAACTTCTAAATATATAAAATATAAATAATTAAATATCTAAAATATAGATGTTTAAAGCTTTAGGGTTTACACATACACACACACACACACACACACATATATATATATATATATATATATATATATATATATATATATATATATATATATATATATATATATATATATATATATATATATATATATATATATATATATATATTAAAAAAATACATATGTTGCACACATAACAACCTCAAGCCAGAAACTATGTGGTAAACCATTACTCTTAACCATACACCTCGCCATTTCCATGAGTGAACTGTTCTTTCCTTCACCAACTCCATTCTATTGAGGTGTATACAACACTGTACCTAGATGTTTTATCCCACGTTCAGCTAGAAATGCATTAAAGTTAGAAGACATATATTCCCCCCTCGAACAGAATGGAGGCTGCCCATTTTACATGCTGATAGATTTTTAGCCAAAACCTGAAATTGTTTGAAGTAAAGTCAATGGATATACCCATGGGTTATACCAGATAACTCACTTGTGCAGACCTTTCTGAATGGTCTTCCTGATTCATATTAGAGTTTTGCTTCTACTCTTCGGTTGATGATGAAAGACAATCCAAATGCCTTATCATTTGAGGAGTTATTCTCTGTTTTGTTGCAGGGAGATTAGTTCAGGCCGAATAGATCCATTATGTGAGTTCAAGATCAAGCTTTCTTGGCTAGTCAGAAGGGCAAAGGAAAATGGATCTCTCAACTAGTAAGCAGAAATTTGCCAATTCTGCATATTTGAAGAAGGAAGATAAAGATGAGAAGAAATCAGAAAAGCAGAAATTGTTTTGTAAGTGTTGTAAAGGGAACGATCATATCATAAAGAATTGTCCAAAACTAGTTGCTAAAGAGGCAAAGAAGAAAGAGGCTGGAATGGTTGTTGTAGAGGCCTCTACACCAAAAACAGAGTTTGCTAATCTTACAGGAAGAAGAATGGGTGTTTACTACTGTCTGCAGTTTTGAACCATCTTCTCATGAACAATGCATGTCTGCAGTAGACTCAGATGTTTGGTATTTTGAAAGTGGGGAACTAAACATATTACCTCACAATGTAGTTTCTTCTCTTCACTCGAGGCTGCCCCTACAGGAAATACTATTACATGTGCCAACAACTCCTCTTATCCTGTTATGGGAGTTGGTAAGATCATTTTGACTACTACTGATGGTAGTTATTTCACTTTGTGAGATGCTTTATTTGTGCCAAGGATCAAGAAGAACCTGTTATCAGTTTTTGCATTAGCCAAGATTGGCTTGGTTGTGAAATTTATTGATGACAGGTGTACAGTTCATGATCTGTCAAATGGCGATGTGATTATTGCTTCTGGCATTTTATGTCGTGGGTTGTATAAGCTCATAGACTATGAAACATCTGTAAATGATTTGGCATGTGTAGTAAATGATTCTCAGGCTATGTTAGATGCAAAGCTTTGGCATGCATGCTTTGGTCTTCTGAATTTTGCTACTTTGTTATGCCTGCACAAATCTAAAATGGTTTCCTCTTTGCCCAAACTTGAGGCACCTCAAAAACATGTTTGTGAAGGCTGTATTTTGGGCAAAATGGAGCATTCATCCTTTCCAAAACATGGTTCAGTTCAGGCTACTCAGAAATTGCAGCTTGTACATAGTGATGTCTGTGGTCCTCTGCAGACACCTTCTTTTGGATACTATCTTTACTTCGTAAGTTTTATTGATGATTTTTTCAGGCATGCATGGGTATATCCATTGAAGGAAAAGTCCAAAGTGTTCATGTGCTTCAAACAGTTTGGTTTTGGCTGAAAATTTGTCACCATGTAAAATGGGCACCTCCGTTCTGATCGAGGGGGGGAATATATGTCTTCTGATTTTAATACATTTCTAGCTGAATGTGGGATAAAACACCAGTGTATAGTGCCATATACACCTCAATAGAATGGAGTTGCTGAACGAAAGAACAGGGCACTCATGGAGATGGCGAGGTGTATGGTCAAGAGTCAAACTTTACCACATAGTTTCTAGCTTGAGGGTATCATGTGTGCAGCATATGTACTGAATAGGTGTCCCACTAAAGTGCTATAATCTATCACTCCATATGAGGCTTGGCATGACCGCAAGCCATCTGTTGCTCATCTACATGTTTCTCATTGTTTGGCATATGCATAAGTGCATGAACAACATCATAGAAAATTGGATGATAAAGCAGTAGAATGTATTTTTGTTGGGTACAATTTTGAAAGTAAAGGCTATCGTCTGTATCATCCACAGAATAAACGCATTCTAGTTAGCCGTGATGTTGTTTTTGTGGAAGATGCTATTCAGCCATTGCTTTCATGTACTAAGGAGACATATGTTAGCTCCAAAGACATGTATGATACTTTGTTGCCTTTTTTTTACAGGTGGATAGTCTAGTGCTGGTCCTAATGAGGCAACTTCTCAGCCTTTGTAGGTTTCATGTGATGATGCAGATAATTCCATTTCTGATGCAGATGTACATAATGCACTTATTGATGAGAGAGCTGATATTGAGCAGGCAAGAACTACGCCAAAATGGCTGGTGCAGACCTTGTGTGAAAGCAAATTAGATGCACCTCTGTCATATCGTACTCGATCAGGCTCTCATAGTGCCTCTTTTGCATCGGATTGCTATGCTATGGCGCATCTAGTCTCTATGATGAGAGTGAGCATGTTTTGTTTGATGAAGCACAAAGTTCTAAAAATTGGATGGCTGCTATGCAATCTGAATATGATGCTGTAATGAAAAATGGTACATGATCTTCATGTGACTTGCCTCCTGGCAAGAAGGCCATTGGCACTAAGTGGGTATACAAGTTGAAGCGTAAACCTCATGGTAAATTTGACAGGTATAAGGCTAGGCTTGTTGCAAAGGGTTATGCACAAGAAAGAGGCATTCATTTTGATGAGACCTTTGCACCTACATGTTGTATGACTACTGTTCGGAGCATTTGTGCACTTGCAGCCCATCATGGTTGGAATGTACATCAGTTGGACATTAAATCTGCAATTCTAAATGGTGACTTGCATGAAGAAGTGTATGTTTTTAAGCCCCGTGGCTTTGTGCAAAAAGGGCTTGCAAACTAGGTGTGCAGGTTAAAGAAGGCAGTATATGGTTTAAAGCAAGCACCACGTGCTTGGTATGAGAAGATACATGCCTCTGGTTGCACATGGTTTTGAGAACAGTCCAACTAAAAGCACCTTATATGTTAAGCATGCTAATGATGTGCTTCTGATCATTGTTTTCTATGTTGACGACATGCTGCTCACTAGTCCTGTTGAGAAGCATATTGCTGATTTTAAGGCTGATTTGCATGCCTCATTTGAGATGTCTGATTTGGGGCATTTGCATCACTATTTGGGCATTCAATTTATGCAAGTTGATGGTGGAATGGCTTTGTGACAAACGAAATATATTAACACATTATTGCAGCATTTTGGCGTTGAAGACTGTAAGCCTATTGCCACTCCTATGGAGATAAGTTTATGATTGATTCTTCATGATGCTCGAGATGCATTTGATGCTGTCCTCTATCAGCAGGTTGTTGGATGCCTGATTTACTTATGCATTACCAGGCTAGATATTCAATTTGTTGTCTCACAGATGAGAAAGTTTATGCATTGTCCAGGTGTCAAGCATTGGCAGGCGGTTAAGCGCATCTTTTGCTACTTGAGTGGTGCTCGGCTACTTGGGTTTCTTTATCCCAAGGAGGGATCACTACCGCCAGATTTGCATGCTTTCTGTGACTCACACTAGGCTGGTTGCTATGACACTCATGTGTCCACTAGTGGCTTTTGCTTCATGCTTGGTAGCTCATGTATATCTTGGTTGAGCAAGAAGCAGCCTATTGTGGCCACCTCCAATTGTGAGGCTGAGTATAGGGTAGCTTTCATAGCTACTGTTGAGTGTGTGTGGCCCAGATGCCTTCTGGCATATTTGGGTGTTGGTCAATCTTCTGCCACCACCATCTTCAGTGAGAGTCAGAGTGCATTGGCAGTTGCGAGGAACCTTGTGTTCCATGCTCGCACTAAGCACATTGAGGTGCATTATCATTATGTTAGGGCGAGTTTCTCTACTAAGGAGACCAGCTTGGCATATGTGCCCACGCAGAAGAACATTGCAGACCTTCTCATGAAGGGTCTACCGAGGGAGAAGTTTGAAGCTTTCCACAAAGCTTTGGGCTTACTTCCTTTTGTGGAGTGATTTCCACATAGCTTGACACTTTCTTATACATGAGTGCCAGGTACTTGTTCACTGCATAACTCCCAGGGGGGATTTGTTGATATATTTAGGTAGTGATGTGTGTGAACACTCTAGGACTGTCGGGGCACTTTTTTCCCTCTTTAGGAGGTTTCTTTTTCCCCCGGCTTGTATGTATGCCTATTGCCCTAATGGGCTACTTATCCTTGTAAATTCTCTAGTAATACATTCAGTATTGTGTGTTGTGCTCCAAGCTTCTTCTTCTTCCTTGTGTTGTTTGCGTGCTTCCGCAGACATCTAACTCCAACATTAAAGACACTAAAATGCATGTTTGGTATAACCGGGGGTGCAAATTGCTAGAACTAAGGCAAAGGAAGCTCCTTCCAGACAAAATGTTAATCTACATAATTACTCCTCTTCTGCCATGATTTGGGATCCCATACTTCCAATAAAATTCATTTACGTACACATGTGTACACTGCATGCAGAGTTAAGGATCATTGACAAGTTGGTCCGGCTTAACTTGGATTATGCATATTACATCAAGCCTACAACTCTTGCAGATGAATGCATAAAAAAATGTGAATCTCTGCTTTCAAAAATGGGACTTCATGGTAGTTATGTTCATCTTAGAAAAGATCCAAAGCTTTCATAAAGTACAGGTGATGTATTACAAGATGTGTCAATGGGAGGTGCAAAAGCATGAAGATTCTTCAACAACACTAATGGAAAACAACTAAATGCAATGTGGAATTCTTGGAAACAACTTTGCAAGTTTACGACAACTGTAAAAAGCAATCCAGAAATAGCAAAAAATAGAATGGAGGCTTGGTTCTACTTGGTGTGTTTTGAAATAAACATCTCATGATATTTTTCTTTATGTTTTTATAGCATATTCTTCATCTGGATGGTCCATTCTTTGCAAAAAAGGAAACACCTGCCAGGGCATGGAAAAATCTGATTATCAAGAAAGAACAAGCTTCTTCAAATGCACAAGAAAAGGAGAAAGAGTGACAAAAAGTAATGGTTTCAAAGAGCCTTTTGATTGGTTCTATAGAAGACAATTACAAAGGCGCACATGCCAGATATCATCACCACATAATCTATACAGATCATTTCAATAAGGACTATCACTAGATGCCATTTCTTTGAGGACATATGGATTTAAAGAAGAGAATGAAATTTCATTCCAATTTGAAGCTATAATGTTTTGAATATCTTTTACAATTCTTCTAGCCAAGAAATACATATGGATGTATATACAGTTTTGGAACTCATGAAATTTTTGAAATGAAATATTTATTCTTCTTTCAGTCTTTTGAATGAGCTTGACTCTAGAGAATCTCCTTTGTATCTAAGGTGTAGCCAGCAATACTTTGTACATGTGAGACCTCTGCAACCATTGCATAACTTGAATAATAAAGGAAATATCCAGCTCTAGAAGCATTGAGCCCTGGGGCATAGCCAAAAATATTGAATGGTGCGAAAAATCCTATATGCATTAAAGGGAAGTGAGGAAATGACCATGTACTTTGAAAGAGACTTTAGAGAGAATAATGCAAAATCAAGGTCCTCACTATACTGCTTATGTACAACACATAATAAATATGGATTCAGCTTTGGAAGATAGTGCATGACTGAATGTATATCCACTTTTGCTTTTCCTTTAGCCTCTATAGCTTTTCTTGTGCCCTTGCCCACGCCAAGATAATTTTCCTCATCCAATAAAAATAACTGTGGAAAAAATGACAAAGCAAGATCAGAGAGAGAAAAACAACTTTGAATGACTCGGGACAAGATTAAAGTTGTAAGGAAAACTAATTGTTGAAATGAATGTAGGAGACGACCCATTCAAGCGACTAGGATCATCAGGAAAGCTTGGATGGGCCTAATTGCTTCAATCGGTCGTTCATAAAAATCATTACAAATATTGCATCAAGTTCCATAACATATTAATCATGAAATAGAGAAATCAATGTTCCTTTTCTTCATTCTTTCCAATTGAGATGTGATGAAGATAAATCAGAAACCCTATGCTCAAGGGCAATAAACAACAATTATTTTGATGTTCTGGGCAAAGTTCTATCCTGCCTAGCAAGGAGGAAATCTTCCTACATTTTCTAGTGATTTTGGCCCTATCCAAAGGATCCTTCCCAACAATGATCTGTTGGATATAAGCTTTGCGGATATGATAGTGTCTTGACCATTAACTATCCTAATGAAGGTCTCCAGCATTAATACATAAGAAATGCTTTGTTTTTCTCCATAAGTGCTTCAAAATCAAAGGTGGGATTGAAGATTCTCATTGCATATCGAAAATGAATCACCTTTAATCCCTCTTGAACCATAAAATCTAGAGGTTTTTGAGATGGAGAAACACTTAGAATCACATTCTTCTCTTGCATCTCAGTAGATGAGCGATACAAGCGAATAGAAGCAATCAACGAGGGTCAAACATGCATAATTGCTTGAATCGGCCGTGTATAGTATTCAAACTCAAAGTGCTTGGATATGAAGGCAAAAATTTCTTGAATTTTGAAAATCAAAGAAGACCAAGGGAAATGAAAATTATAGGTAAAGAGAGAAAGAAACGGTCACATGACATGGACCAATGAACCTGTGACACATGGCAAAATTGAATTTAGAAATTTTAACGATCAAATGATATGGACCACTGAAAAGTTGACATGTGGAAATGTACGTTGGGATTCCCAATAGCTAGATGACATGGACCAATCAAATGTTTCCATGTGGCACTAATGGTCAACTCAACTTGGAGATCTATTTAAGCTGCTACCTTCATTTATCCCATTTTTTTGTGACCTACATGCTCTCCTGACGTGTACCAGTTTTCATGTGCCAAACCTCATTTGCGAATTTCTAGTATTCCTCTTCTCCTTGAGATCTCTTGGTGTGCAAGGTAATATCCCTGAGCATGATATCTTCTACGTGATCGATTCAAGCAATTAGTGGAATAGGAGATTTTTTTGGATTTTCCCAATCGCTTGAATTGCTCGTGCCTAGTTAAAAGGCTTGAATTCTATTTTTTTCACATGGTATGGAGACGATTGATTCAAGCAGTTAGGGGAGTTGGAGACTTTCCAATTGATGTATTCACTTGAATCGGTCGTGTCTAGGCATGAAAAGAAATAAAAGACCTCAATTTCTTTGATGTGATCGATTCAAGCGATTAGGGGAATCCGAGATTTTTGGAATGCCCTTATCACTTGAATTTTTCATTTCCTTTAAACATATTTTTTGACAATTTGTTGTATTTTTTCATAAAAGAGTTTATCCTAAAAATCTCATGAAATTCACATGAATGTAGCTAAAACATTGAGTAATGCTACACAATCGATCCAGGCAAACATGACAATCCAAATTCTTTTGATGAACCTAATTGATTGAATGGGTGATCTATTGAATTCTCAATTTTTTTGTGTTTTCTTAATTCCATGTGTTTGATCTTCTTCGATTCTACTTTTCATAGATCATGGGTAGGGTATAGAACACAACTAGGAAGTTGCACCTTGAGGAGCAACAACATGGGGGACGTGTTCCAGAGGGGCAAGCACCTGCTCCAAAGGGGCAAGGACCTGCTCTAAAGGGGCAAGGACCTACTCCAGAGACCACTAATAGCCAAGATAAGGTTGATCCATAGAAAGCATGTGCTAAAAAGAGAGTAAAATATCATGTCAAATCACTAAGGGAAATCAAAAGAGCTCAGAAGTCTATATGACTTCTCATCCCAAGACTTCCTTTCATGAGAGTGGTTAGCCAATCTTTGCTCTATGATGAAGACAACTTCATTTGTGAATATTGTCAAATGGCAGACCTAGACTCTTCTATACTTGCAAGAAACAGTAGAAGACTTTGCAATTGATTTTATGAATGATGCTTATCTATGTGCACCACATTGTCATAGGGTGACACTTATGTCCAAGGACTATGTTGTTGTGTCCATGCTAAGATACAATTTTGAGAAAGCCATTGTCCCTGTTGACAAGCATGATCAAACAATTTTTGATATTCTTAATATACCTCCAACAAGAAAGACTAAGCCATCTACAGTCAAAATTGAAGAGGTCCCTTCTCATGACCATTCAACAAGAAATGCAGTAGAGACTTTGGAGGAGAAAAGAAGGATGAATCTTATGTCAGAAGAATATGTTATCCTTGAGGACATAGAGAGATGGAAGAAGGCTAATTCAAAGCTTTTAAAGAAAGGAGATGGCTAGCTAATTGTAAATGCTTGAATGACATGGGCGAAAGACTTCATGCTTACATTAGGCCTGAAGACAACAAAATGTTGAGAGACTTCAAACACGTCCTAAATAAAGTGTGTAATTTTATAAATAATTAAATACCTAAAAAAAAGATCTTTAAATTTTTAGGGTTTATATATATATATATATATATATATGTGTGTGTGTGTGTGTGTGTTTGTGTATGTATTGTTAGTATATGATCAATGTCTACCCCTCATGATTGTATGCACATTTTGTAAGGCCCGCTTTATGAGGAGAAGCCAAGTGTGCATTACCCAATTGATGGGAATCCCAACTTGCATGTTGGATGAAGGTCATATTGGACCATGTAAGGTATTATAAGCAAAGGGAGTTACCACGGTCCCCAATTACGGGGTCCGGGGTAGCGTTGAGCAGCCCCGGCTGGGGGGTCCATGGAATATTCCCCGTCGGAGTCAGAAATCATTTATATTTGTTAAGTCGGTTCAACCGGTCTAAGCCGTGTATGTCAATTATGCGGGCGGTGGCCGCCCATGCTCTACCGCCCATGTATAGCCGTCCACAGAAGGCCACCCATGATCTTATGTATACATGACTTCTGCACTACCTAAGACATTGAGTTGGACCTGCATACCTCTACATTGTATCTCCCTATCTAGAGTTGTCTAGATCACCATTTAAGCTCTAACTTGAGAGCGCACGGGCGACAAACAAAGCCATCATCTTTGTACTTGCTGCTAGTAGAAAATTGTTGAGATTCTCCTATATCTGTTATCTTCTCTGCTATTGCTCCTGTGTTATATTGCGTAACTATTGTCTTACATGTATGTATGTATATATGGGTATATATATATATATATATATATATATATATATATATATATATATATATATATATATATATATATATATATATATATATATATATATATATATATATATATATATATTAAATATGTCAAAAATAGGATTTTCAAGTTTTACACATAAACACATCCTAAATAAAGTATGTAATTAAATGTATGTAAACATTAGAGAAAACTTCTAAATATATAAAATATAAATAATTAATATCTAAAATATAGATGCTTAAAGTTTTAGGGTTTTCACACACACACACACACACACACACACATATATATATATATATATATATATATATATATATATATATATATATATATATATATATATATATATATATATATATATATATTAAAAACATACATATGTTGCACACATAACCTCGCCATTTCCATGAGTGAACGGTTCTTCCGTTCACCAACTCCATTCTGTTGAGGTGTATACAACACTATACCTGGATGTTTTATCCCATGTTCAAGTAGAAATGTATTAAAGTTAGAAGACATATATTCCCCCCTCAAAGAGAATGGAGGCTGCCCATTTTAAATGCTCACAGGTTTTTGGCCAAAACGAGAAATTGTTTGAAGTAAAGTCAATGGATATACCCATGCATGCCTGGAAAAGTCATCGATAAAAGGCACAAAGTAAAGATAGTTCCCAAATGAAGATGTCTGCATAGGACCACAGACATCACTATGTACAAGCTGCAATTTTTGAGTATCCCGTACTAAACCATCTTTTGGAAAGGAGGAATGTTGAATTTTGCCCAAAATACAGCCTTCACAAACATGTTTTCCGGGTGCCTCAAGTCTGAGCAAAGAGAATACCATTTCAAATTTCTACAAGCGTACCAAACTAGCAAAATTCAGATGACCAAAGTGTGCATGCCAAAGTTTTGCATCTAACATAGCTTGAGAATCATGTACTTCACATGCCAAATCATTTACAGATCTTTCATAGTCTATGAGCTTATACAACCCCTGACATAAGATGCCAGGAGTAATAATGACATCGCCGTTTGACAGACCATGAACTGTACATCTGTACATTGCTCGAGTGAAGAGAAGAAATGTGTTGTGAGGTTATATGTTTGGTCGCCCCACTATCAAAGAACTAAACATCTGAGTCTACTGTAGACATGCACTGCTCATTAGAAGATGGGTCAAAATTGCAAATAGTAGTAAACACCCATTCTTCATCCTGCACAAGATTAGTAGACTCTGTTTTTGGTGTAGATGCCCCTCCAACAACCATTCGAGCCTCTTTCTTTCTCAATTCACTTAACAATATCCTTGAATATCTTTTTTTTTCTTTTCTCTAGCTTTTTGCCCATTTTTTGAAGTATAATTCACACTAACTCTAGTGGCTATTCTCATGTTCATTTTCCCTATTTTCCTACTTATAATTTTCGTCATTTAATTGATCTCTCAAACTTCATACCTTCTCTTGATCGATTAGTTAATCTTTATCTAAAACATACAATGCTTCATCTTTCTTAATTTTCACTTGAATTGCTTTATCATGGTCTTGCTTATCCTCTTTCAACCAATCTTTCAAAATTTCCTCAACCTTTTGCTTCTTCAATTTCCATTGTTAGATTTTTCTTGATTTTCATTTGGTATCCCATTCTCTTGATGATTAGATAGCATATCTTCACATATTTTTGGCCTCCATTGTTCCCTAATTATATTATATGGTCTTGGATTAGAGCTTGATCGATCAAAATATTTATCCATTCCCCCTCTTCCTATATTCAAGTGCAAAGGTTTATGTTCATGATACTTAAAAATCTTCCTTTTAGCTTAGTTACCAAATTTATCTACATGCATCTCTAAATGCAACACAATCCAAAAACATATGGAAAAATTGATCACACAAACATCTTTTGGGTCAATTTCGAAACCTATTTTTTCTTCTATGTGGCTCTAGGGGTGGATCTTTATGTTCATATGAATGTTCTTGATTGAGTGAGAGTAGACATACTATGGAATTGGACGTGATATTCATTTTTGCCCATGGATATTTGGAGATCTTTCATTTGGTTGAACAACATCTCAAAAATATCTTTCATATTGAAACTTCATAATTAACATTGTTTTTGAAAATTCCAAACTCATTCCAAAATTAATACCCATTATCTTTATACTTTCAAAGAATTGTTTCATTGTTTGACTCAAACTTGAGACGAATATGGACATTATTTCAAAATTTGTTTCAATAGACGAAATTACTTTGGATTCAATATTTTGAAGTTTGCCATGATGTTGTTACTTTATATTTTCAAAATGCTTGTTAATAAACACAATTACACTAGATTCTATGTCTTGTGATATCTTCAAGGCTAAATTCCTTCGATATATTTCTCTTATTCACTTCCCATTTAGGTATGTAATTGATCTATATATTTATGATACTATAACCTGAAAGAATTGTACATGAAAGTGGTTTAGAGAAGCTCAAAAAAATGTAACTCTGTGAAAGAAATTATGTACTCAAACCAATGAATAAATCCTAAATACATTGTATGTGAATGAATTGTGAAAATGTGTATGCCTTTAAGAGGCTCAAAGAAATATAAGTGTATGAAAAACAATATCTACCTAAACCAATGAATAAATCATAAATACAATGTATGTCAGTGAATTGTGAAAATGTGTATGCCTTTGTTGAGGGATGGGGTGAAGCAAGGAGCTTAAGAGCTTTTCAAGACTCATGTCGTCTCTTGTTCCTTAAGTGTGTAAAAAAGTAAAAGATCACCTTCCTATACTTTATCATCCTTTATATGGAAAGCAAATAAATCATGACCATTGGACTCATAATATAGTGCTAATTTGAGAGTTAGATCAAAGAAGAGCAATGGGATAATTTACATGTTTTCCATATACTAGCTTCCAATGTGGTCTTATATTGCATGGTTCACTTTCTCATTCATTTATAAGCATCCCATATTGACCATTCATAGCACTTTTTTGGACCGCACAGCCTTAACGTTTGCTTGTAGATGATATGGAATTGGCTTTTTATGGAGAAGAAAAATTTCTTTGAATAAAGCCTCTGAATTTATTCACAAAATGAGTACCTCTACCAATTTATCTCAATGGGGAGGATGAATCTTTTAAGTACATGCTCAAATAAAAATTATTTAGTTGGTGAAGCATTCACTTTCATGTTAGCATGTGCTTTGACCTTTTTGTGGTGATAATCTATCACGACTATATGTACTCTAAGTGAGATCCTTTGGTAGCTGGGCTGAAAGGAACGATGAAATTTATCCCCCATTTTGCAAATGTGCATCCTCCGATCATTGACCTAAGATGCATTTGTTCTTGATTGAATGTGAAATTAGTTCTTTCAAATAGACAAAGAGGAACGTTTAGACAAGGACAAAGGAAGAAGAAGAGGAGGCTCAAATAGACAAAGAGGAACGTTTAGACAAGGACAAAGCTCATTCAACAATTCAGACCAAAGCAAAGGACACTGATCACAACGATAAAAAGGATCTAGAAAAGGATAATCTAGGAACAAAAACAAAGAAGATGGGTGCTATGTGTCTATAAAACTAGGGAACTTAGGCATTATATGAGGTGAAGCAAGCCCCTAAAGGATGGTACAAGTGGATAGATAAGTATCTCTTGGATTTAGGTTTTAATGGATGCCCTTCTAATGCTAACTTGTATGTTCCAAAGAGAGGAGGGAAGACAATTGTGCTTGTAATCTATGTAGATGACCTTGTGATTACACAAAATAATGATGCTCTTCTTCAAAAAACAAAAGAAGCCTTAAGTTTGGAATTTGAAATGATATACTTGGGCTTATTGCATTATTGCTTAGTCCTTGAAGTATGACAAGAACTAAGGAAAATTTTCATCTCTCAATGAAATTATACAAGAAAAACTTTGAAGGCATTCCACATGGAGGATTTCAAAGAGATTTCTATACTTGTGGAGGTCACTGCAAAAATTATCTATTGAGGATACTTCATCTCTAGTGAATATTGGAAGATATAGGAAACTAATTGGAAGTCTCATCTACTTGTGCAATAGCAAACCAAATATCTCCGATGGGGTTGGAGTAGTAAGAAGGTTCTCTAATAATCCTTGCCAAACTCATTGGAAGGAAAGCATGTGGGTACTCAAGTATCTGAAAGGAACCATTGATTGTGGTATTATCTATGAAGACGGATCATCTCTGGTTGGATATTGTGTTTAAGATTGGGTAAGAGAGACTCATTTTTCTTCATCTTTCTTGGAACATATCTGAACCCTCCCATTTTCATTCCTTCTCATTCTTCGAGAAAATATCATTTGAAGAGATGAGTGAATTCAGTTCAAGTTGAGGGTCTATTATGTGTCTTCAGAAGACTCATCCATAATGTACAATCTTTTGGGCCTAATGATTAACTAGCTTCTACAATCCTAACAATTTTGGGAGTATTCGTTAGTTGTTGGATGTCTTACCTCTTCTCCACGAATGCAGGGACCATGTCCTTGTTTAAATCCTTATCTTCACGTGATAAGTAAGGGGGAAAATAAGTCATCAAATTAAGGCAACTCATATTACCAATCAAGGCGAAAATATATATTTGCAATCATTTTACTGTGGGCCCCTATAAGAGACCTACCTTCCTCTTGGGACCCCTAGAATAATTCCAAAATGGACCTATCTTAACCTTGAACTCCATCAAAAGATTGAGGAAGTTTTGTGATGTGTATTGATACCTTGGATAAATTTTAAAAGCGATGCTCTATTTTCAACAACCTAACCTCTAACCCTTGGAACTCAATAGAAATGGTGTTAATTGCATCCCCTTGCATCATGATACCCTCAACATTTATAACTACATCCATAGCTCCTACAGCTAATGGACATGCACATGACTTGAAATTGAAATGTTTTGTGGTGATGCATGCATGGTGAAGTAGATGATAAAGGTACTAAAAATAAACATCTATGTGGTAGTGTTATCTGTTGTCTTGATGTGGCTTGTAAATCCCTCGATCGCACACAAATGGTATTCAAGTTTTGGAATTTCCTACCATTAAGTGGTGCATGCAAAAATAAAAGGATGTTGCACACAAGGCATACGAGATACTCCCCAAATAGTGATTTTCTTTGGAGTAGACTCGATTCTATCCTTCACTTGGTTGAAATGCTTCTAGAAACTAGAAAACATTTTTCTTTCCTTAATAATATTTCCATGCTAGAGAGTGTAGCTATATACAACTATGTGCTTTAGACACTCATTCAAGGGCTTGCTTGGAGGAAACTCTATTTTAGTTTCCTTATTTAATTATCTTCCAATGCTAACTAAGGGCAATCGATTTCGCTAATCACAAAAACCTTTGATTTCCCGAATTCCTTGAATTCGTTATGCTATGTCTTCATGCCTATCTTTTGCTCATTCACATCCTCTCCTTTTCTATTGATTTGTCTTAATAAAGCTTTCTTTTTAGTTAAGAGGATCTCTAACTCTAATGGTTTCATCCATTTTTCAAGCAAAGTATTGCGAAGGCAAAGGAGACTAATAAAAGAACTATATGTAGATAATCTAGTCAAGGGACTAAGAACAAGAGGTTAAAAAAGTATAGTACCAAAGTAGAAAAGATTACCAAAATGCAAACACTTAAAACTAGATTGGTTTTTCAGAGATGCATACTAAGAATAGGGGAAGAACTATTTTAGGTCTTTGGGAAGTATTATACAAAGGCTTACTTTCAAAAAAAATTCAATGATATTTCTTTCAAGCTATATAAAAAATAAGAGGCAATAGTTATATTCAATAGTTTACTCACGTCCGGAGGCACAAGACCACTCGATAGTTCAAGTGCAACTCCCTTTATGTTTGACAGGACCACAAACACACATAAGTAAATCTTATTCCAAATTTTAGCATGCACATTTCTTGTGGATGGTGGAGAGCTTAATTTTAATTAACCATCAAGGATTTATTTCTGAAGCATTGTGTTACTTCAGTGATAAAATGGGTTCCTTGATCTTAGATAGTCCCAATTGCTAATTCCAATTTGATTAAAACTCTATTCAAACAAAGAAATAGCAGTAGTCAATGTGCCACTCTTCCAAGTGGCCCTTAGTTTCACCCCTTTCTCCGATAACTTTTGGCCTCTACTATATATTCATGTAGAGGGTGTCAATCCCTCTTGAATATGCGTAGACACAAAATTAACAGCTGAACCTTTATAGAGGTCCACTAAACCTAGATGTTCATCGGTGATTATCACTCAGAGTTTGGATTTGTTGTAACCTAGGATGAGTGCTACATCATGTGACATGGGATTGTCTGTCCTACTAGTTTTTTATAATCTAATATTCATATATCTATCTCGCTTCACCTTATGGTAAACTCACATATGCTAGGAGTGAGGGAATTTATCTATTAGTGAGCAAGACGTAGATGTGAGCCTCACAAACTGTGGACAAATCTCTACACACTTAACCCCAACCTCCTCACACTCGGCACAAAGATTTTGTGTGAACCTCACGCGTATACATGGCATTATTACACATCTTACATTCTGTGTGAATAGTGGCCGAACAAACATTCAAAAGTGCACTATTCCAAGTGGAACATTGATAAAAAAATTAGTTCTGCCATTCATGTGTTTACACAAGAAAGCGAAACTATGCAAAAGCTATTTTTGTGTCGCCGCCCTATGTGAACATAAAGAACGGTGGAACAACTACTTTTTTTTCACATAAACCCTTACAAATGCACAAAGATCATTTTATTAAATAAAAAATTCTGAACAATTACATAAAGAAACATATCGTCTTACTATACATTACATTGAAATGAAACATAACATAGTAGCTGCAATACATTATGAAGAGAATGATGATGATGTATCCATCTCTTTCAAAGCTTCATTTTCAAAATGCTTTTAAACATAAGTTAGTGATAGTTCGACTTGTGGAAGGTCAAACGTGACTTTCATATCCATTAACTTGTCTCCAGTAAAAGTCTAGGCAGCGTTTGTGTCGGACGACATGCCCGCAGAGCATCAAAAGATGTGTCTAGCTACCCACTTTACACAACCCGATCGTTTCTGTATTTACCTCGGAAAGCTTGATGTTCATCCTCGAAAAGCCCACTCTATGACTCCTCAGCAAACGCAAGGCCTTCCCAAATATCGACAATTGCTTCAAGTATAGATCTACCTTTGATAAAACCTTTCTCGTCCTTACAAAGCCATGATTTTAAATGACAAGAGATTCTATTGGCGATGACTTTTGCAATTATCTTGTATCCTCTTTGGAGCATGGTAAAATCGGTCACCCAGTTTTCAATTTTATTCTTATCTCCTTTTTTGTGGATTAACGTGATGACACCATTATTAAAACACTCAGGGAGGGCACCGAAGGAGAGAGCCCCTTGCCACACTAGACGCAGTGGGGTGGCCACCTCATGTTTGAAGGACTTGAAAAACTCATTGGTGAGGCCATCAGGACCCAGACTTTTCGCATTGGGAAGAGCATCAATAACCTCGATAATTTCATTCACGAAAATGTCAGGATCCAATAGACAAATCATGTTCTATGGGATTCTACATAGAGCAACCCTTGAGATGGTTGCCATGGAGTCACGCCTGTGCGGGGAAAGAGGAGCAGAGACCCCGGGAAGATGGGTGAGGTGCTCGACAATGATAGATATATTCTCAACTTCCGTGCTACATTCGATTCCATTGTTATTGACCAATAAGGGGATGGATTCCCTAGCTTGTTTCCTTTTGAGGATGTTACACATCTCTTTCGATGGTTTGTCGACCTTTCCCACCCACCAATCTTTGAAGAATATTTGAGGATTTTTCCTTTCAACCTCCTCCTCTAATCTTAGTCTTCCCCTGATTTTCAAAAGACCTTGTTGGGATTGTAAATTACCTTTGTTCACCGCGCCATTTCCATGAGTGACCTGTTCTTTGGTTCACCAACTCCATTCAGTTGAGGTGTATATAACACTATACCTTGATGTTTTATCCCACGTTTAGAAGACATTAAACTTAGAAGACATATATTCCCCCCCTCAAACATAACAGAGGTTTCCCATTTTACATGCTGACAGATCTTTAGCCAAAACCAAAAATTGTTTGAAGCACATAAACACTTCAGTCTTTGCATTCAATCGATATACACATGCATGCCTGGAAGAGTCATCGATGAAAGTCACGAAGTAAAGATAGTTCCCAAAAGAAGATGTCTGCATAGGACCACAAACATCACTATGTACAAGCTGCAATTTTTTAGTAGCCCATACTAAATCATCTTTTGGAAAGGAGGAATGCTGCATTTTGCCCAAAATACAGCCTTCACAAACATGTTTTTCGGGTGCCTCAACTTTGGGCAAAGAGGATACCATTTCAAATTTTTGAAAGCGTACCAAACTAGCAAAATTCAAATGAAGAAAGCATGCATGTGAAAGCTTTGCATCAGACATAGCCTAAGAATCATGTACTTCACATGCCAAATCATTTACAGGTCTCTCATAGTCTATGAGCCTATCCAGCTCGCGACATAAAATGCCAGAAGCAATAATGACATCGCCATTTGACATATCATGAATTGTATATGTGTCGTCGACAAATTTCACAACCAAGCCAATCTTGGCTAGTGTAGAAACCAATAACATATTTTTCTTGATCCCTGGCACAAAAAAGCAACTGACAAAGTGAAAGAACTACCATCAGCAGTAGTCAAAATGATCTTACCAACTCCCATAACAAGATAAGAGGAGTTGTTGGCACATGTAACAATATTTCCTCTAGGGGCAGGCTGGAGTGAAGAGAAGAAATTGTGTTGTGAGGTAATATGTTTGGTCGCCCCACTATCAAAGAACCAAACATATGAGTCTACTAAAGACATGCACTCCTCATTAGAAGATGGCGCAAGATTGCAAACAGTAGTAAATGCCCATTCTTCATCCTGCACAAGATTAGCAAACTCTCTTTTCAGTGTAGAGGCCTCTCCAACAACCATTCCAGCCTCTTTCTCAATTCACTTAACAATATCCTTGAATATCTCTTTTTGCTTTTCTCTAGATTTTTTCCCATTTTTTGAACTATGATTCAAACTAACTCTGGTGGCTATTCTCATGTTCATTTTCACTATTTTCCTACTTATATTTTCATGATTTAATTGATCTCTCAAACTTCATACCTTCTCTTGATCAATTAGTTTATCTTTATCTAACACATACAATGCTTTATCTTTATTAATTTTCACTTGAATTGCTCCATCATGTTCTTGCTTATCCTCTTTCAGCCTATCTTTCACAATTTCGTCAACCTTTTGCTTCTAAAATTTCAAATGTTAAACTTTTCTTGATTTTCATTTGGTATCCCACTCTCTTAATGATTAGATTGCATATCTTCACATGTTTTTGGCCTCCATTGTTCCCTGAGTATATTATATGGTCTTGGATTAGAGCTTGATCGATCAAAATATTGATCCATTGCCCCTCTTCCTATATTCAAGTGCAAAGGTTTATGTTCATGATACTTACAAATCTTCCTTTTAGTTTAGTTACCCAATTTATCTACATGCATCTCTATATGCAACACAATCCAAGAACATATGGAAAAATTGATCACACCTTAAACATCTTTTGGGTCAATTTCAAAACCTATTTTCTTTTCTATGTAGCTCTAGGGGTGGATCTTTTATGTTCATCTGAATGTTCTTGATCGAGTGAGAGTAGACATATTATGGAATTGAACGTGATATTCGTTTTCACCCATGGATGTTTGGAGATCTTTCATTTGGTTGAACAACATCTCAAAAATAGCTATGTGGATATCCCATGAGGAAACTCTATTGTAGTTTCCTTATTTAATTATCTTCCAATGCTAGCTTCACCTATAACTTTAACTCATGCTTGAATCTTGCTAAGTAAGGGCAATAGATTTCCCTAATCCGAAAATCCTTTGATTTCCTTTATTCCTTGCATTCGTCATGCTATGTCTTCATGCCTATCTTTTGCTCATTAACATCCTCTCATTTTCTATTGATTTCTGTTAATAAAGCTTTCTTTTTAGTTAAGAGGATCTCTAACTCTAAGGTTTTCATCCATTTTTCAAGCAAAGTATGGCGAGGGCAAAGGAGACTAACAAATAGCTATATGTAGATAATCTAGTCAAGGGACTAAGAACAAGAGGTTAAAAAATTATAGTCCCAAAGTAGGAAAGATTACCCAAAATGCAAACACTTAAAACTAGATTGGTTTTTCAAAGATGCATACTAAGAAAGGGGAATCACTATTTGAAGTCTATTTGAAGTTTCATCCAAAGGCTTACTTTCATAAAACTTTCAATGATATTCCTTTCAAGCTATATAAAAAAATAAGAGGCAATAGTTATCACTCAGAGTTTGGATTTGTTGTAACCTAGAATGAGTGCTACATCATGTGACATGGGATTGTGTGTCTTACTAGCTTTTATAATCTAATATTCATATATCTCTCTCGCTTGACGTAGATATGAGCGTCACAAACTGTTGACAAATCTCTACACACTTAACCCCAATCTCCTCACACTCGGCACAACGATTTTGTGTGAGCCTCGCGCGTATACATGGCTTTATTACACATCTTAGATTCTGTGTGAATAGTGTTGAATTCTTCTCTTGCATAAGTCAGATGGATACTCTTTTCAAATGAAGCGACGCAAACGAATGTCTATTAGGTTGGGTTCACACAGAGGCGACGGAACAAACACTCAAAAGTGTACTATTCGAAGTGGAACATTGATAAAAAAGATTAGTTCTACCCTTCATGTGTTCACACAAGCAGAACCATGCAAAAGTTATTTTCATGCCGCCGCCCTATGTTAAGATAAAGAACGGTGGAAGAGCTACTTTTTTTTCACATAAACCCTCACAAATGCACAAAAAAGATCATATTATTAAATCAAGAATTCTTAATAATTACATAAAGAAACATATCGTGTTACTATACATTGCATTGAAATGAAACATAACATAGTAGCTGCGATACATTATGAAGATAATGATGATGATGTATCCATCTCTTTCAAAGCTTCATTTTGAAAATGCTTTTAAACATAAGTTAGTGATAGTTGGACTTGTGGAAGGTCAAACGTGACTTTCATATCCCTTAACTTCTCTGCGCTAAAAGTCTAGGCAGCGTCTGTGTCGAACGACATGCCTGCAGAGCATCAAAAGAAGATGTGACCAACTACAGACTTTGCACAGCCTGATCGTTTCTGTATTTACGTCGGAAAGCCCACTCTATGAAAGCTCTAGTTTAGATCCTTAGACCCATCCATTACACACAACATCAGAACTGTTTCAAGCCTACGACCCTCTCCTCATTGAAAAACCTTTATTGAACTCTTCTCGAAAGGAAAACAACCCTTGGGTGCTCTACCAGCAAAGAAGACAACAAAGAAGGTTACACCGATAATACCCTTGGGTGCTCTACCAGCAAAGAAGACAACCAAGAAGGTTACACCACGAGTAAAGAGGAAGGCTTTACTACTAGCAATGAAGACAACCCAGACAGCGAAAGCTTCTCTCTTGGTCCTACCCTTTCGGTATGCTATCCAAGATTACCGCAACAAAAGTCAAAGCTTAAAGGAAAACAACCTTCTGGCATGCCTTGGAAGAGCCCCCTCAAGAGTAGGATCCTAAGTCAAGAAGCTGGGAGGAAAAAAGAAGACCACAAGAAGAAAAACGATCGGGTCCCTCCCCTCAAAGAGGGCAACCATCATTAATGAAATTCACATCACTAAACATCAGGGGTCTATCTGACCCGTCAAGAGTTGGGATTCTTGGCCAGTGGTTCAACGACAAGTGCTTCAGCCCTGACTTTATTTGCTTACAAGAGATTAAAATCGATGGAGATGATCTCCAGAAATGGCTTAAATGCAATTCTCCGAACCACCTTTGGTTCTCCACTTCTCACCCTAGGGGGACCAGGGGTGCTTCTATCGGTATTAGTCACTCCTTCACTGGCAATGTGACCTGGACTTTTGAAGGTTGGAATCATCGTTGGATTGCTGCCTCTATCGGGCTCCCTTTCCCGTTCACTATGGTCTCAATTTATGCCCCTAATGGAGAAGCAGATAGAATGGATACTTGGGCTTCCCTCGACTCCCTTTCACATAACGTTCTGATTTGTGGGGACTTCAACATGGTTGAGTTTCCTGAGGACCGATGGAATAACAAAGGAAAAATTATTGACGGTCAGGAGAAAGAGATATGGGATAAAATCAAGCTCCATCTCGACCTAGTTGAGGTGAAAGACATGAAGGGGTTCTCTTGGTCAAATCTCCAATCGGCGGACTCTTTGAGGAAAGCAAGACTTGATAGATGTTACATCGATCAGAACAGCATCCTTCAGTGGGGTATTCCTTCGATTTCCCAACACATGGACCTGACTATCTCAGACCACTACCTGATTAATCTGTCTTTCAAACCGATTCCCATGTTCCAGAAAGCCCCTTGGTTTCATGCTTGTCAGACATCGTTTTCCCTCCCCTCTGTCCACCAAGAAATTTCTGAGGTGTGGGTGGAAGCCTTTGCTTACTGTAATGAACTGGCTAAGTGTTGGAGAAGCGCGGTGGAAAGGACTCGAAAAATTATAATGAGGACTCAAAAGGCTATAAGAGATATCTGAAAAAAAAGAAGAGAAACGGTGTCCCGGAGGCTCTCACGGCTTGAAGAAGAGGTGAACAAAGGTAAGTTACATTGCCAACAAGGTCTTTTGAAAATCACGGGAAGACTAAGATTAGAGGAGGAGGTTCAAAGGAAAAATCTTCAAATTTTCTTCAAAGACTGTTGGGCGGGTAAGGTCGACAAACCATCGAAAGAGATGTGTATTCGACTCCTCCTTCCCCCCATAGGCGCAACTCCATGGCAACCATCTCAAGGGTTGCTCAAACCAGAATCCCACAGAACTTGATTGCTCTGCTGGATGCTAACATCTCCGAGAATGAAATTATCGAGGTTATTGATGCCCTTGCCAATGGGAAAATTCCGGGTCCGGATGGCCTCACCAATGAGTTTTTCAAGTCCTTCAAACATGAGGTGGCCACCCCACTATGTCTCGTGTGGCAAGAGGCTCTCTCATTCGGTGCCCTCCCTGAGTGTCTTAATAATGGCATCATCAAGTTAATCCACAAAAGGGGAGATAAGAACAAAATTGAAATCTAGCGTCCGATTACCATGCTCCAAACAGGATACAAGATAATTGCAAAAGTTAACGCCAACAGAATCTCTTGTCATTTAAAGTCATGGCTGTGTGAGGACTAGAAAGGTTTTATCAAAGGTAGATCTGTACTTGAAGCAATTGTCGATATTTGGGAAGGCCTTGCTTTTGCTGAGGAGTCTGCTCAAGATTTGGTATTCATTAAGATCGACTTCGACAAAGCGTATGACAGATTGGAATGGGACTTTATTCTTCAATCATTGAAAGACCTTGGATGTAGCCAAAAGTTCACGAAGATGGTTTCCACTCTTCTCGGAAATGCTTCAACTAGAATAAATATCAACGGTAAGCTCTCGGAGCCCATCCGTTTAAAAAGATCAATTAGGCAAGGCTGCCCTCTGGCTCCATTACTATTCGCTATCGCCTCGAATGGACTCGGTTGCCTATTAAAGAATCACATGGACGCTGGGAATCTCAAGGGTCTTTCCCTACCTCTAAATCACGGCCAAATGATGGCGAGACTTTTTGTTGATGACATGAATGCCTTTGTGCATAACGATATAAACAGCATTGAGGTGTTTTGGTGGTTCCTCGACACCTTTTGTGTGGCGTCAGGTTCAAAAATCAACCATGCTAAAATTGCTTTTAGAGAAATCAGCGGACCTACTCCCCAATTGTTGGTGGATCAAGGGTGTCAAGTTATCCCTAGCAGTCAAGTCTTCCGTCTCCTTGGCTTTCTGATGGGATTCGATATCTCAATGGACCAACGCTAGAACTAGGTGCTTTCCAAGCTGGATAGCAAGTTGAATCATTGGAAAGGTATGCAAGTCAACTTGGCAGGGCGTGCTATGGTTGTTAACACATTTATGCTGTCTACAATTATTTACTTTATCTCGTGTTGGAGACCTAAGGAGAAAGACTTGGCCAAAGTGGAAAGAATCTGCAGAAACTTTCTTTGGATTGGGGACCCCAACAGGAGGGGGATTCCCAAAATCAAATGGGAAACTTGCACTAGCCCTAAAGACTCAGGGGGCTTGGGAATTTTGGATATTATTGGGTTAGCTGACAAGCTCACGGCAAAGTGGCTCATCAAGGCTTGGAGCAATGGGGAGTCCTCTTGGGCTAAATTGATCTTCAAAAACATGGAAGACCTTACCTTAGTTGGCCATCCTGGTTGGAAGGACATAGGGATTCTCACGCTTTTGTTCTCCCCCCACCCGGTGTCCCCTAAAGGCTCTAGCCTCGTCTGTTCCTTATGGAAGAATTGGAACAAGGCCAAACAGTTCATCAGAATCAGTGATGAGTGGAAGTGGGCGGCTGGGATAAGACAAAATGACTCTATTTGGTTCCCGATCAACGGCATTAGGGGGTGGAGTCTTGGAACCTCCAAACTGCAAAGCAATTATGGAACAAGGGGCTCAAACAGTGGAAACAACTTTGGAAACAAGAGACCAGCCAATGGATTAGGTTCGAAGAATTGGATCCGAGACTTAGAGTTACCTTTGAGGAATGGACTCTTCTTCAAAGCAGGTGTTTAGCATGGGACCGCTCAACTACCCGCCTTCTCTGCGGTGAGGATCTCCCTTGCCTGGAGGGCCTCAAATGGAGCAATGGTAAGAAGCTATCCAGAACCCCCAAGTTCAAAGAGGATTTAGATGTTCACCACACTCTTAACAAGAGATGGTGCCTTTCCTGGACCAAACTTCGGTGGGAACTAAAATTCATGTCTATTTAGCACCCCCTAATTGAGGTCAAAAAGTCTGTTCTCATGTGGCAGATCTTGCATAAAGGTATCTAGTCCAATGCAAGGGCTAACAAAATCTGTGATGTGTCGCCATGCTGTAAGCGTTGCCATCGGTGCATCGAAGATTTAGCTCACCTGTTCTTCGACTGCCCCAAGTCCCGTGTTATTTGGCGTCACGTGACCCGAGTATTGAGACTCACGAACCAAATCAACTTGCAATAGGTGATGTTGGGTGAGGCGGTCAGCTGCTCATCAAGGCTATGGAATGCCATTAGAGGTGAGACTCTCTGGAAGATTTGGAGGGAGCGATGTGCTATCAACTTTGGCCAAACTCCTAAGGAATGGTCGATCGAGAAATCCTTGTTTCTCCTAGGTAAAAGAATCTCCCAAGATAAGAGATCTCCACCGCTTAGACATCACTGTATTTATCTCCTTGAAAACAACAAAGTTGAAACCCAAATGGATCCCACATGAGGGTGATGATAAATTTATCCGCCTCATTTGTAATGCCCTCTAGTTTGCCATACTCCTCCCTTGCATTGTGGGATTTGGGGGGTCCCATAGGCACTAGTCCCATTCATTTGTAACTTTTTTTTTCTTTATTTTAATTAAAGTCCGGAGATTAGGCTAAGGCCGAACTTCCTTTTATTTAACAAAAAAAAGGAAAAGAACCTTCAAACGCCATAGCCTCGATCATAAGGCTAGAATTCCACAACTGTCATGATGGCATTCCAGGCGTAGGAGAGACGTGAACTCGCAAAGATCCACATGAGCATCGCCATTCTTATCGACACGAGCTATCATCGCAGTGCACGCTTCTATGGCACAGGCCTCTTGCGAAAACCCCAAGGATATCAAGACGCTTCGCAGCTCGTTCGCACTGATTAGTCCGTTGCGGTCTTTGTCAAACACGTTGAACGCATCCACGAGGTCCTCATCCCCATGGGTCTGAATAGTAGCGTACTTTGATTCATCTCCTAACGAGTCGGAAGAATTCCTCATCAACATTGACTCCTTCTCGCAGTTGCCGTCGAATTTCATACCGCATACGGTACTGTAGAATTGGCTAAACTCTCACTTGTCAACATATTGTTCGTTGTTAATTATCGCTGATCCTGCCAAAAGGGCCTGCGCAGAGGATGTGCTTTCGATAGGTGGAAGCGACTCTCGAGATATCACGGGAATCGATCAGGCCGTCTCCATTCTCATCGAAGATACTGAAAATTTCGTGAAGCATCTGGATGTGAGGTACGGAGGTCGTGGAATCGAGATCAAACTCGCGATCGACGCTCTCGTCTTCTTGGCAGCGTTTGCGAGATGTGGATGACTTAAGTACGCAGTGGAAATGCCACGAATTCCTGAGCAGATCTACGACTTCTGCAGATTTGCTGGAGTGCTTCATTTGTCGAGCGACTCACTAATCTTATCTTGAGTGCGAGATTTGTTGGTGGTGGCAAAATGTGGCGCTCTGGATGGAAAATGGGAGATCTTAAAAGGGAAGATGAACAAGACTATATGTGCCCAAGCGGCGGAGGTATGTAGACTCTACACACGTGAACGTGTGGCGAGAGAGAGAGAGAGAGAGAACGAGAGAGAGAGAGAGACTACACGGATGTGTGTTTGTCTGTGATTGCGAAAGTGAGAGTGGTAATTGGGAAGAGAGAAGGATATGCCGTGTGAGCGCTGACCACACGATAGCAGGGAAAGTGCACTCTGTACGTACTCGCAACACGGGGAGAGACTACACGCCAAAGTGAGAGACATAAACAGAGAACAGAGAAAGTTGTGAGTTCCACATGGAGGGTGGTGTTGGAGTTTGAAGTCTATAGAAGCACACTAACAGCACAAGGAAGAAGAAGAAGAAGCTTGGAGCACAACACACAATACTGAACGTATTACCAAGAAAATGTACAAAAATAAGTGACTCATTAGTGTTATAGACATATATAGAAGCTGAGGGAAGAAAAACTCCTAAAGCGGGATAAAATTTCCCCAATAGTCTTAGTGTGTTCACACACATCACTACCAAACTATATCAACCAATCCCCCCTAGGAGTGATGCGGTGAATAAGAAGCTGGCACTCATGTATAAGGAAATGCCAAGTTATGTGGAATCAATCCACAAAAGGAAGCAAGCCCAAAGCTTTGCGAAAAGCTGCAAACTTTTCCCTAAGGACAGCTTTTGTAAAACGTTCTGCAATGTTCTCTTGTGTGAGCACATATGCCAAAGTGATCTCTCTACCAAGAGCCTCTCCTTCAAATAATGATAGTGCACCTCAATGTCCTTAGTGCGAGCATGCAACATAGGGTTCCTTGCAATTGCCAATGCACTTTGACTATCAGTGAAGATGGTGGTGGCATAAGACTAACCAACACTTAGGTCAGCCATAATGCATTTGAGCCATACACACTCAACACTTGCTAGAAAGCAGCCCTATACTCAACCTCATAACTAGAAGTAGCCATAGTAGGTTGCTTCATGCTAAACCAGAATATGCATGAGCTACCAAGCATGAAGCAAAAACCACTCGTGGTCACACGAATTTCATAGAAACTAGCGCAGTGTGAGTAAAAGAAAGAATGTAAATTTGGCAATAGTAATCCTCCCTTGGGATAAAAAAATCTAAGTATTGGGTACCACTAAAGTAGCAAAAGATACCCTTAACTGCCTGCCAATGCTTAACACATGGGCAATGCATAAACCTGCTAATGTGTGAGAAAACCAACTGAATATATGGCCCATTAATGCATAAGTAAGTCAAGCATCCAATAGCCCGCTCATTGAGAAAACAACATCAAATGCATCCATAGCATCATGAACACTCAACTGTAAACCTTTTTCCATAGGAGTGGCAATAGGTTTATAGTCTTCAAGGCCAAAACCCTGCAGTAATGTGTCAATATATTTTTCTGACACAAAGCTATTCTGCCAACAAGTTGCATAAAAAAATGCCAGAATAATGATGCAAATGCCCCAAATCTTACATCTCAAATGAGGCATGAAAGTGAGCCTTTAAATAAGAAATATTGAAATTTTTGCCTTCATGGTCAAGCACTCTGAGCTTGAATCCTATACATGACCCATTCAAGCGATTATGCCTATTTGACCCTAGTTGATTGCTTCTTTTCGCTTGTATTGGTCATCTACTAAGATGCAAGAGAAGAATGTGAACGTGTGGCGAGAGAGAGAGAGAGAGAGACTATACGGATGTGTGTTTGTGTGTGATTGCGAAAGTGAGAGTGGTAGTCTATAATTGGGAAGAGAGAAGGATATGCCGTGTGAGCACTGAGCACACGATAGCAGGGAAAGTGCACTCTGCACATACTCGCAACACGGGGAGAGACTACACGCCAAATTGAGAGACATAAATAGAGAACAGAGAAAGTTGATGGTCATGGGTGAGAAAGATAACATATATCGCTAAGGTTTCAACAATGGTACGTGGTTCTTACCATCAACCATAACACAATGAATTTTAGAAAAAAATGTTCAATGACACCTATCTTCTCTTATTTCGGAATATGAAGACGAGAGAGAAACATGTGAAATTCTTGATTCAAGTGAACACAACAAGAGAGAAGAAGTTTGTCCAAGCCCGAATAGCCTAGACATGGTTGATCCTTTGAATCTTGGGGAAGAAGTACTGAGTTCAAATCTTGGCTGGACATATCCATCAGTTCCCCAAGATGGATGTCTATGAGTTCCACATGGAGGGTTGTGTTGGAGTTTAAAGTGTAGAGAAGCACACTAACATCACAAGGAAGAAGAAGAAGAAGAAGAAGCTTGGAGCACAACACACAATAGTGAATGTATTACCAAGAGAATGTACAAAAATAAGTGACCCATTAGTGTTATATATAGGCATATATAGAAGTTGAGGGAAAAAAAACTCCTAAAGCGGGATAAAATTTCCCCGATAGTCTTAGTGTGTTCACACACATCACTATCGAACTATATCAACCAATCCCCCCTAGAAGTGATGCGGTGAATAAGGAGTTGGCACTCATGTATAAGGAAATGCCAAGCTATGTGGAATCAATCCACAAAAGGAGGCAAGCCCAAAGCTTTGCGAAAAGCTGGAAAATTTTCCCTAACGAGAGCCTTTGTAAAACGTTCTGCAATGTTCTCGTGTGTGGGCACATATGCCAAAGTGATCTCTCTACCAAGCATGCATATACAAGCATGCATATACAAGCATGCATATACAAGCATGCATATGCATACATGAATGCATATGCATACATGCATATGCATACATGAATGTATATACATGAATGTATATACATGAATGCATATGCATACAAGCATGCATATGCATACATGCATGCATATGCATACATGAATGCATATGCATACAAGCATGTATATGCATACATGAATGCATATGCATATGCATATATGAATGCATATGCATATGCATACATGCGTATGCATATGCATACATGAATGCATATGCATACATGAATGCATATGCATACATGAATGCATATGCATACAAGCATGCACATGCATACATGAATGCATATGGATATATGAATGCATATATATGTATACACATACATGCATGCATATGCATAGAAGCATATGCATACATGAATGCATGAATACATAGGCATACATGCATGCATATGCATACAAGCATATGCATACATGAATGCATGTATACATATGCATACAAGAATGCATGTATTCATATGCATACAAGCATGCATATGCATACATGAATGCATATGCATACATGCATAGGCATACATGAATGTATATACATGAATGCATATGCATACAAGCATGCATATGCATAAAAGCATGCATATGCATACAAGCATGTATATGCATACATGTATGAATGCATACATGAATGCATATGCATATGCATACATGCATATGCATACAAGCATGCATATATATACAAGCATGCATATATATACATTGGATGAGATGAGATCTTCACATTGCATCAGATGGGATCTCCACGTACACCTTGGGATGCCCATGATCATAACAAATCAAAGATATATCATATCCGTAATGGAGCTCCAGTTATGGATGCGGTGGGAAAGTCAATGCGTCAGCGCATTCGACAACTCTGCTCAATCGAATTTGGTCATTCAGTAATGTTAAAATGGACCGAACAGGATAGGGACTCTAAAAATCATATCACACAATGTATATATGAAGAGTACCGGCCAGCACCTGGGAATCCTATTGTAAGTTCTAAATGGATTCAATATACGACATGCGAGGTAATGTCTCATCGACGATCGGAAGCTCGCGATGCTTTTAGAGCAGGCTTACCGAAGCCTGTATGGCTAGATGCCGAAGAATGGGAATCGATTCAGGATGAGCAGCAACATACACCTGATCGATATCGTCAACAGAGAGATGCGGCAGCCACACATTTAGATATGGTTGGAACGTCGCATTTAGGTAGCGGCGGATACGACAGTATGTGCTACCAATTCGTAAGTATCATGTTAATTATTGAAGTTGTTTTTGTTAAGCACATTATGTATGTTCATCTAACATTTTGCATATTTATTATAGGAGTTGGCAATGGGTCGTCCTCCGACGCGAAGTGAAGAATGATATGGATATCGACATGGACTGACTGCACTGTTACAAGACTTAGAGCGACGTGGTGCAATCGTCTCATGGGAGAGTATTCTTGATTAGGTAAAGTTATATCTTGGTTTTGTGTTTTTAATTGTTGTTTATGAATGTCATGTTAATTGGTCTTATTTTATACATATGTTTTGTTGCAGGATTGTAGGTGTAAACATTTTGATCAATGCCAATATTTTGTATCACACTCGCATACGACAATGATGTAACATTACCACAATTTTGTCAATTTTGTTACATTGCCACAATTTTGTATTACACTCCTATGTGGCAATGATGTACCATAATTTTGTATTCGATTCCTATATGGAAGTGCTTTGTCACATTTTGTATTCGATTCATATATAGAAGTGGTTTGCCACACTTTTGTACATTTTTCATTTATGGAATATACAACTTTTTGTACATGATTCATTGATCATTTTTGCTCATATATGTTTATGTTTTGGTTGCCATTAGAGTACATAACACATGTACTCAGTTGTACAGAGTGTATTGTCTTTTTCTAAACAACATCATGTTGTAGCAAAAGACAACACATTCTGCCCAAAAAAATTTGTGCAAATAAGGTCGTCGATATATACACCGGTAGCTTCAGTATGGACGCCGCTATAGGCGACGGTACGCGCAGCGTGGGCGTCGGTATGCGCGCTAGTATAAGCGCCGCAAATACCGAGGCATATACTGACGCGTATACCGACGCTCATACTGACGCTTATACCGATGCTTTCTTTCCCACGCGTATACCGACTGTAACACTGACGTCGCGAAGAAATCAAGCCCGCTCATTTGCCTCGGTAGCATCCTCGGTATACCTTCGATATGTTGTAGTGTCAGTTGAGGTGTTTATAGCACTATACCTTGATGTTTTATCCCACGTTTAGCCAAAAACGCATTAAAGTTAGAAGAAATATATTCCCCTCCTCCAACATAACAGAGGTTTTCCATTTTACATGCTAACATATCTTCAACCAAAACTAAAAATTGTTTGAAGCACAGAAGCGCTTCATAGTTTGCCTTCAATGGATATACCCATGCATGCCTGGAAAAGTCATCGATGAAAGTCATGGAGTAAAGATAGTTCCCAAAAGAAGATGTCTTCATAGGACCACAGACATCACTATGTACAAGCTGCAATTTTTGAGTAGCCCGTACTAAATCATCTTTTGGAAAGGAGGAATGCTACATTTTGCCAAAAATACAGCCTTCACAAACATGTTTTCCGGGTGCCTCAAGTTTGGGCAAAGAAGATACCATTTCAAATTTCTGGAAGCGTACCAAACTAGCGAAATTCAGATGACCAAAAGCGTGCATGCGAAAGCTCTGCATCTAACATAGCCTAAGAATCATGTACTTCACATGCCAAATCATTTATGTATCTCTCATATTCTATGAGCTTATGCAGCCCGCGACATAAAATGCGAGAAGCAATAATGATATCTCCATTTGACAAATCATGAACTATACATGTGCCATCGACAAATTTCACAACGAAGCCAATCTTGGCTACTGCAGAAACTAATAACAGATTTTTCTTGATCCCTGGCACAAATAAAGCAACTCAAAAAGTGAAAGAACCACCATCAACAGTAGTCAAAATGATCTTACCAACTCCCATAACAAGATAAGAGGAGTTTTTGGCACATGTAACAATATTTTGTCTAGGGGCAGGCTCGATGAAGAGAAGAAATTGTGCTGTGAGGTAATATGTTTGGTCGCCCTACTATCAAAGAACCAAACATGTGAGTCTACTACACACATGCACTAATCATTAGAAGATGGCTCAAGATTGCAAACAATAGTAAATGCCCATTCTTCATCCTGCACATGATTAGCAGACTCTGTTCTCGATATAGAGGCCTCTCCAACAACCATTCCGGCCTCTTTCTCAATTCACTTAACAATATCCTTGAATATCTCTTTTTTCTTTTCTCTAGATTTTTGCCCATTTCTTGAACTATAATTCACACTAACTCTAGTGGCTATTCTCATGTTCATTTTCATTATTTTCCTACTTATAATTTTCATGAGTTAATTGATCTCTCAAACTTCATACCTTCTCTTGATCAATTAGTTTATCTTTATCTAACACATACAATGCTTCATCTTTCTTAATTTTCACTTGAATTGCTTCATCATGTTCTTGCTTATCCTCTTTCAGCCTATCTTTCAAAATTTCCTCAACCTCTTGCTTCTACAATTTCAATTGTTAGATTTTTCTTGATTTTCATTTGGTATCCCACTCTCTTAATGATTAGATTGCATATCTTCACATGTTTTTTGCCTCCATTGTTCCCTAACTATATTATATGGTCTTGGATTAGAGCTTGATCGATCAAAATATTGATCCATTCCTCCTCTTCCTATATTCAAGTGCAAAGCTTTATGTTCATGATACTTACAAATCTTCCTTTTAGTTTAGTTACCAAATTTATCTACATGCATATCTATATGCAACACAATCCCAAAACATATGGAAAAATTGATCACACCTTAAACATCTTTTGGGTCAATTTCAAAACCTATTTGTTTTTCTATGTAGCTCTAGGGGTGGATCTTTTATGTTCATCTGAATGTTCTTGATCGAGTGAGAGTAGACATACTATGGAATTGGACGTGATATTTGTTTTTACCCATGGATGTTTGGAGATCTTTCATTTGGTTGAACAACATCTTAAAAATAGCTATATATAACTATGTTATAACCTAGAAGAACGCGCTTTAGACATTCATTCAAGTGCTTGCTTGGAGAAAACTCTATTGGAGTTTCCTTATTTGATTATCTTCCAATGCTAGCTTCACCTATAACTTTAACTCATGCTTGAATCTTGCTAAGTAAGGGCAATAGATTTCCCTAATGAGAAAAACCTTTGATTTCCTTTATTCCTTGCATTCGTCATGCCATGTCTTCATGCCTATCTTTTTCTCATTAACATCCTCTCCTTTTCTATTGATTTCCCTTAATAAAGCTTTCTTTTTAGTTAAGAGGATCTCTAACTCTAATGTTTTCATCCATTTTTCAATCAAAGTATGGCGAAGGCAAAGGAGACTAACAAAAGAACTATATGTAGATAAAATAGTCAAGGGACTAAGAACAAGAGGTTAAAACATTATAGTACCAAAGTAGGAAAGATTACCAAAATGCAAACACTTAAAACTAGATTGGTTTTTTTCGAAGATGCATACTAAGAATAGGGGAAGCACTATTTTAAGTCTTTGGGAAGAATCATCCAAAGGCTTACTTTCATAAAAATTTCAATGATATTTCTTTCAAGCTATATAAAAAATAAGAGGCAATAGTTATATTCAGTAGTTTACTCACTTCGGGGGCCCCAAGACCACTCGATAGCTCAAGTGCAACTCCCTTTATGTTTGGCAGGACCACAAACACACATAAGTAAATCTTATTCCAAATTTTAGCATGCACATTTTTTGTGGATGGTGGAGAGCTTAATTTTAATTAGCCATCAAGGATTTATTTCTCCAGCATAATGTCTATTCAAACAAAGAAATAGCAGTTGTCAATGTGCCACTCTTCCAAGTGGCCTCTATTATATATTCATGTAGAGGGTGTCAAACCTTCTTGAATATGCGTACACACAAAATTAAGAGCTGATTATCACTCAGACTTTGGATCTTATATTCATATATCTCTCTCGCTTAACGTCATGGCACAAACTGTAAACACATCTCTACACACACTCGGCACAAAGATTTTGTGTGAACATCGCGCGTATACATGGCATTATTACACATTTTAGATTCTGTGTGAATAGTGTTGAATTCTTCTCTTTCCAAATGAAGCGACCCAAACGAATGTTTATTAGTTGGGTTCACACAGAGGCGGCGGAACAAACATTCAAAAGTGCAGGATTCCATATGGAGCATTGATAAAAAAATTAGTTCTGTCGTTCATGTGTTCATATAAGAAGGCGGAACTATGCAAAAACTATTTTCATGCCGCCGCCCTATGTGAAGATAAATAACGGTGGAACAGCTACTTTTTTTTCACGTAAACCCTTACAAATGCACAAAAAAGATCATTCTATTAAATAAAAAATTCTTAACAATTACATAAAGAAGCATATCGTGTTACTATACATTGCATTGAAATGAAACATAACATACTATAGGTGCAATACATTATGAAGATAATGATGATGATGTATCCATCTCTTTCAAAGCTTCATTTTCAAAATGCTTTTAAACATAAGTTAGTGATAGTTGGACTTGTGGAAGGTCAAACGTGACTTTCATATCCCTTAACTTCTCTGCACTAAAAGTCTAGGCAGCGTCTGTGTCGGACGACATGCCTGCAGAGCATCAAAAGAAGATGTGACCAACTACAGACACAACATCAGAAATGTTTAGATCCTTAGACCCATCCATTACACACAACATCAGAAATGTTTCAAGCCTGCGACCTTCTCCTCATTGAAAAACCTTTATTCAGCTCTTCTCGAAAGGAAAACAACCTTCAAACGCCATAGCCTCGATCATAATAACGCTAGAATTCCACAACTGTCATGATGGCATTCCAGGTGTAGGAGAGACGTGAACTTGCAAAGATCCACATGAGCATCGCCGTTCTTATCGACACGAGCTATCATCGCAGTGCACGCTTCTATGGCACAGGCCTCTTGCGAAAACCCCAACGATATCAAGACGCTTCGCAGCTCGTTTGCACTGATTAGTCCATTGCGGTCTTTGTCAAACACGTTGAACACATCCACGAGGTCCTCATCCCCATGGGTTTGAATAGTAGCGTACTTTGATTCACAGGCATGCATGCCTGGAACAATCGTCGATGAAAGTCACAAAGTAAAGATAGTTCCCAAAAGAAGCTGTCTGCATAGGACCACAGACATCACTATGTACAAGCTGCAATTTCTGAGTAGCCCATACTAAATCATCTTTTGGAAAGGAGGAATGCTGTATTTTGCCCAAAATATAGCCTTCACAAACATGTTTTTCGGGCGCCTCAAGTTTGGGCAAAGAGGATACCATTTAAAATTTCTGGAAGCATACCAGACTAGCAAAATTCAGATGACCAAAGCGTGCATGCGAAAGCTTTGCATCAGACATAGCCTGAGAATCATGTACTTCACATGCCAAATCATTTATAGGTCTCTCATAGTCTATGAGCTTATGCAGCCCGCGACATAAAATGCCAGAAGCAATAATGACATCGCCATTTGAAAGATCATGAATTGTATATGTGTCATCGACAAATTTCACAACCAAGCCAATCTTGGCTAATGCAGAAACAAATAACAAATTTTTCTTGATCCCTGCCACAAAAAAGCAACTAACAAAGTGAAAGAACTACCATCAGCAGTAGTCAAAATGATCTTACTAACTCCCATAATAAGATAAGAGGAGTTTTTGGCACATGTAACAATATTTCCTCTAGGGGCAGGGTCGCGTGAAGAGGAGAAATTGTGTTGTGAGGTAATATGTTTTCTCGCCCCACTATCAAAGAACCAAACATCTGAGTCTACTAAAGACATGCACTCCTCATTAGAAGATGGCTCAAGATTGCAAATAGTAGTAAATGCCCATTCTTCATCCTGCACAAGATTAGCTGACTCTCTTTTCAGTGTAGAGGCCACTTTGAAAAACATGGCAAAGGGGGCTACAACACCACAAGAAAAGGATAATTCTAAAAACCTTCTTAACAACCATCGTGAGAGTCAAGCTTTAGAGAGAAAGAAAGCAATTCATCATTGAAGTAAAGCACTCAGAAATACAAAGTGTTATATGTGTTTGTTGATCGATGGTATGGATTAAAAAAAACTTGTTTGCCACATTTTTATCGCATCCCTAAGGACATTGGAGATGATGTCCTTGTGCAAATGCATTTGGTTGGTGCTTTGGTATACAATGGAACTGTAATGTCCAAGGTTTTCTTCACATATCCAAATGTGCATAATGATCCAAACCTTACAGTTACTGTCATTCATCGGGTTTTGCAATCATGGAAGGGTCTTTTGCCACCAACTCTATATTTGCAACTTGATAATACTGCAAGAGAGAATAAAAATTCTACAGTCTTTGGATATTTAAGCATGCTTGTTGAAAAACAGGTATTTCAGAAGGTTAAGGTAAATTTCCTTCTGGTTGGCCACACTCATGATCACATTGATCAAATGTTCAGTACTTTCTCTAAGAAGTTGGCACGTAACAATGCTTTTACTCTTCCAATTTTATTTGAGCTGATTTTAGAAGCATATACTCCAAAACCAGAAGTTCAACACCTCACACAGATTTATAACTTTAAGCACTTATGCTCAATGGGCCTTGATAACAGTGCTAAGGTTTTGGCTCCATTGCACAATATTAGTTTCAACCATGTATTCTTGATGAGGAGGGTTGATGAAATAACCCTTTTATTTGCAAAGCAGTATTCATCTTCTCTTGGGTGGGAGCCTAAAGAGGGATGCAGATTCTTATGGCAGGTGCCTAATTTGTCTACTGTGTATGGTGCACAACAATCACCATATGAAGATAAAAACAATACAGAAAGATGTGGAAATGTGGTTGATCAAAGTAAAAGTTGGATGCATGCACTCATTGAAAAGAAGAGACATATTGAGCGTGCAAAAAAATATGTTGGAGATCAAGAAGTATCTTGGTGGGAGGACTTTTTCAATCATCAAGAAGAGATTATACAGTATACAATTGCAGGTCATTGGCCAGTTGATGTTCCATTCACATGGGATTTTTGTACACAAAGATCCGTGAATGTGGCCCAAGCATGTAATGCAGATGCACTTCAAAGTTTTATACATCCACCAGAAAGAAATATTTATGTAGGCCCAAGGATGACAAAACAGATAGAAGCAAGATGGCAAGGAAATTTAATAGAGATAAATGTTGGAACACTTATTGTAGTACTTGCTGATGGTGATGAGGCTACCAGACCATTTTGGATTGCAAAGGTTTTAGAGATAACTAAAGATATTGATCAGAGAAGAATAGAGGCTTTGATGGTGCATTGGTATTACACTAAAAGTAGTAATGCATTCACAGGTAAATATAACTTAGAAATGGTGTGCTATACTAAACGAACAGGTTCAAAAAAGAAAAAGAATATTCGAAGCACATCCACTCTTAAAATGGATGATGTAGATATTCTTGTTTATGATTTTTCCTTGACAAAAACAGGTCACTTGAGGAAAGAAACCATCAATATGATAAAACAAAAGCTTCCAGAGGTATGTGGTACATGAAATCATAGGCAAACAAGAAGATTTGTGCATGATCCTGCAGAATTTGGTATGTACGTGGATGAAGATAGAGCGTTTGTGGATATAGAAGAAGAAGAAGAGAGCTCTCAACAGTATGAGACTGAATCAAGTGCATCAGATGATGAGGGTGTAGACATAGATCGACATAGTTGTGAGTTGCATTGAAACTCTCTAACATTTTTAGTGCTTATGTAAATGCCTCGAAGTAGTTTGGTTAATGAAACCATGTTTTGTAGCAATTTTGAATAACAATCAGATATCCACTCAGTGAAAATATGTCTAAAATGTTATTTTTGTATAAGAATTATTCAGTTTTACATTCTTTATATAGATTTTAGACATGTCAATGTCTTATCATATAGATTTTGGACATGTCAATGTCTTATCATATAGATTTTGGACATGTCAATGTCTTATCTAGTGAAATTTTGACTACATTTTGAGCTCTTTTTTTATGAGAAAATGACAAAAAATGTCAAAAAATCACATTTGTAACTTTTTTTTCTTTATTTTAATTAAAGTCCGGGAGATTAGGCTAAGGCCGAACTTCCTTTTATTTAAAAAAAAAAAGGAAAAGAACCTTCAAACACCATAGCCTCGATTATAAGGCTAGAATTCCACAACTGTCATGATGGCATTCCAGGCATAGGAGAGACGTGAACTCACAAAGATCCACATGAGCATCGCCGTTCTTATCGACACGAGCTATCATCGCAGTGCACGCTTCTATGGCACAGGCCTCTTGCAAAAACCCCAAGGATATCAAGACGCTTCGCAGCTCGTTCGCACTGATTAGTCCGTTGCGGTCTTTGTCAAACACGTTGAACACATGCACGAGGTCCTCATCCCCATGGGTCTGAATAGTAGCGTACTTTGATTCATCTCCGTACTTTGATTCATCTCCTAACGAGTCAGAATAATTCCTCATCAACATTGACTCCTTATCGCAGTTGCCGTCGAATTTCATACCGCATACGGTACTGTACAATTGGCTAAACTCTCGCTTGTCAACATATTGTTCGTTTTTTTCTTTTAAATAAAGGAATTTTGGCCTTAGCCTAATCTCCCAGACTTTAATTAAAATAAAGAAAACAAAAAGTTACAAGTGAATGGGACTAGTGCCCATGGGACCCCCAAATCCCACAATGTAGGGGAGGAGTATGGCAAGCTAGAGGGCATTACAAATGAGGCAGATAAATTTATCATCACCCTCATGTGGGACCCATTTGGGTTTCAACTTGTTGTTTTCGAGGAGATAAATACAGTGATGTCTAAACGGTGGAGATCTCTTAACTCGGGAGATTCTTTTACCTAGGAGAAACAAGGATTTCTCGATCGATCATTCCTTAGGAGTTTGGCCAAAGTTGACAGCACATCGCTCCCTCCAAATCCTCCAGAGAGTCTCACCTCTGATGGCATTCCACAGCCTCGATGAGCAGCCGACCGCCTCACCCAACATCACCTGTTGCCAGTTGATTTGGTTCATGAGTCTCAATACTCGGGTCACTTGGTGCCAGATAACACAGGACTTGGAGCAGTCGAAGAACAGGTGAATTAAATCTTCGATGCACTGATGGCAACACTTGAACCATGGCGGCACACCACAGATTTTGTTAGCCATTGCATTGGACCAGATACCTTTGTGCAAGATCTGCCACATGAGAATGGATTTTTTGACCTCAATTAGGGGGTCCCAAATAGACATGAGTTTTAGTTCCCACCGAAGTTTGGTCCAAGAAAGGCACCATCTCTTGTTAATAGTGTGGTGAACATCTAAATCCTCTTTGAAGTTGGGGGTTCTGGATAGCTTCTGTTGAGGTTATGTGATGTCGCGGCAAAAGCTTGCTCACTAACAAAACTGTGGAAAATTGCCACGCCACAAGAACTAAGCTAGAGTGATATTAGAACACCTCTATAATCATTAGTGGCTTAGCAAACTTCCTGAAACTAAAAACTTTACAACTGTGTTTTAAATTCATCGAAATATCACCGGAACTTCACCGTACTGTTACCGAACTGCCACCGTAATCTTACCGTAATTGCACCGGAATCTTACCGGAATCAACTGCAATTCTATTTGTAGTTACTTCAAAGGATTGTTGATGAAGTAAGGAAGTAATACCTGAGCTTCCTTCAGTGAATGAACATTATCTGAAGTTTAAGAAAAAGCTTCACCAGTTTTGGATGTCTTTACTTTCAAACACAGTACTGTGCGTACTTGTCCCGTTTCACAGAAGTCTTTTGATCAACTTATAGTTGAGACTACTGGCTTCAAGAAGAGCTATCTCTCATGAAAATCTTTACACTATGTTGCGAGATCTAACTTGTAGATGTACCGGAAAACATTTACTGAGAAAACTATAACTATTAACTAACTTTGAGAGTAACATGAAATCACTCAGATTTCTTCACATACGAAGAATGCACTCAAACTTCCACATGAACATGTGCTTTCTATTAGATAAGATGTGTACAAAAATAGCTTGGCCTCACTTTTCTCATAGCTATGGAAAACTCTCCTACGCTGAGTAGTTATTCCTTACCATCTCTCTTAGATGAATACCCAACAGTTCAGGTTCTATTATTCATCTCTACATACGCAATCTCTGGCTTCTTCTATATCACTATCCTCAGTTTCTATATGCACTATTCTATTTGGGTTCTATGAACTACCTCTCAGCTCTCTTCTTCACTCATACATATATACATTTTGTTCCGAGATTCAAAACTTGTATTTTTGGAAGTTTCCATGAACTATATTACAGTCGTGAATTTGTCCCTTCACTAAGGCTTGATTTTTTGAATGCTTTGTTTTTGCTTCTCTTTGTCTTTCTTCATCTTTATGTCTCTTTGTATGTCAAATTTGTGAGTGATTCTTCAACAGCTCCCCCTCAAGCACTAATTTGCATTCTCTGATCTTTCATATATTCTTCTTTTCTTTTATACCTGCCATTTGTTTTAATCTGCTTGTCTTTACTCCATCTAAGCTCTTTGTCAGAATATCTACTATCTGATCTTTTGTAGATGTGTATACTATTTCAATCTCTTTTTCAATTACCTTTTCCCTCAGGAAATGATATTGAATCTCTATGTGTTTTGTTCTTGCATGAAATACTGGATTTGCAGCAAGATACAACGAACTCATATTATCTCCATGTATGATAGGTATACCTTGATCAATACCCATTCTTTTGAACAAGGTCTGCATCCATATCACTTCTTTTACTGCTTCCACAAGTCCTTTATATTTTGCTTCTGTTGACGATAAAGCCATTGTATGCTGCTTCTTTGAACACCAGCTTACAAGCTTATCTCCTAGGTATATCATATACCCATGCGTTGACCTTCTATCATCTTGACTTCCTGCCCAATCTGAGTCACTGTATGCTCTGAGCTTTATATCTTACGTAAAAGGATAATATAATCCTTCCTTTATAGTTCTTTTCATATATCTAAGAACTCTTTGTCCTGCAACCCAGTGTTGATCCTTCGGACAATGCATAAACTGTGAGAGAACTCCCATTGCATAACTGAGATGAGGTCTTGTTAGTGTAGCATAAATTAAGCTTCCCACTAAAGACTGATACTTCCTCATATCTTTAAACTCTGTGCTTGCTTCAATCCATAGAGAGGTCTTCTTAATCTGCGAACATGATTTGGGTAACTAGAACTTACAAACCCTTCAGGTTGTTCCATGTAGACTTCATCTGATATATATCCATTCAGAAATGCATTCTTGATATCCAATTGACTTAGCTTCCATCCTTTTGATGCTGCTATGGCAATCAATGTCCTTATGGTTGACATCTTTGCCACTGGACTGAATGTCTCATCATAATCTATGCCATGCATCTGAGCATAGCCTTTGACCACCAGTCTAGCTTTGTATCTGGCTATCCTTCCATCTGCAAGTTTCTTAACTTTGTAAACCCATTTATTTCCAATCACTTTCTTACCATTTGGTTTTGGAACAAGATCCCAAGTCTTGTTCTCTTCAAGAGCATTGAACTCCTCCTTCATTGCTTCTTCCCATTTTTCCTTACCTTTCGCTTCACTGTAATTCTGAGGTTCTTCATCTTCCTTTACTAAGTAAGCATAGTTTTTCTGAGTCAAATAAGAAGTGTCATAGGAATACCTTGTTGGTTGTTTCCTTACTCTGTTTGACCTTGTTAGCTCATATTCTTCATGTGTATCTGAAGACACTTCTTCATCAACTCTTGGTCCATCTTCGTTTCTCATACCTGATCCGATCCTGGACGTACTTGCCTGCATATGATCTTCATCTTCATTCACATGCATATGTGATTTTCCTTTTTCTTTCCTTCTTATCTCTTCTTCAATTGTTTCATCATTATACTCTTTATCTGTATACCAACTTTTTCCTTCATCAAATGTTACATCTCTGGAAACAATAAACTGTTTGGTTAGAGGACTCCATAACCTATAACCCATCTGTTTTTCATCATATCCGATGAACACGTATTTTTCAGCTTTTGGTTCAAGCTTATATCTCAATTGTGATGGTACATAAGCATAAGCAACTGATCCAATCACTTTACAATGATCAAGTGTTGGTTTCTTGCCCCACCAAGCTTCATAAGGGGTCATTCCATTTAAATTTGTACATGGTAATCTATTTACGAGATATGTAGTTGTATTTACAGCCTCAGCCCAAAGATAATTTGGATAATTTTTCTCCTTTAGCATTGCTCTTGCAAACTCAACTAGATTTTGGTTTCTTCTTTCTGCTACTCCATTTTGATGCGGTGTATACCTGCAAGTTATTTCTCTTTTGATACCTGCATTCCACAGATAATCATTGAACTCTCGAGAAAAATATTCTCCTCCTCCATCAGACCGTAGTCTTTTGAGTTTCTATCCTATAAGTCTTTGAGCATAATGCATGAAAATGCCTGAAAGCTTCAAATACTTCTGACTTCTCTTTCAAAACATAAAGAGTTATCCATCTTGTTGTTGTTGGGTGTGTGTAGAAGTGCGAGAGACACACAAGGAGCACAAACGCAGCAAGACACACGGAGAAGACGATGGCTGGAATAGCTCTCTCTATTGATCGATGAACTGAACTGAAGTAAGAGCTGAATAATATCCCTAAGTAAAAAGTACCACCACATATGAGAGTATCAAGTATGTGGTAACATGGGGAAAAAACCTCTAGCCAGCACTAGAGTAGAAAGTGCCCATGTATAGGGAAAAGGTTCACATCAAAGCTACTCAAGGAACACATAAGTGTAACAAAACCCCCTGGAGCAAATGATGTGAACACATATAGGGAGTGACAGATCAGGCCCCACAAGGTAATAATCCTAAAGCTTTTGCGAAAAGCTTCAAACTTTTCCCGCGGAAGAGCTTTGGTGAATATGTTTGCCACATTATCTTGTGTAGGCACATATACCAAATCAATATCTCCTGCATGAAGGCGCTCTCTCACATAGTGATAATGCACCTCAATATGTTTGGTCCGTGCATGCAACGTTGGATTTTGTGCGACAACCAAAGAACTCTGACTATCTATGAGAATATGCGTAGCAGCATCAATCTCCATGCAAAGATCCATCAATAGGCATCTCAGCCATATACACTCCACTGTAGCTGTGAAAACTGCCCTGTACTCAACTTCACAACTCGATGTCGCCACTGTTGGTTGCTTCTTACTCAACCAAGATATGCATGAGTCTCCAAAGAAAAAGCAGTTACCACTAGTGGACACGCGAGTATCATAACAACTAGCCCAATCAGTATCTATAAAAGCATGTAAGCATGGCTGAACATCTCTACCATAAAAGAGACCTAAGCTCAAAGTGCCTCGGAGATATCTAAACACACGTTTCACTACTTGCCAATGCTTAGTGCCAGGGCTATGCATGAATCAACTCAACTGGGAAATTGCATACTGTATATCCGGCCTTGTATTGCATGCATATATAAGACATCCCAAAGCTTGCTGATAAAGAGAAGTGTCAAATGCATCACTAGAATCCTCAACTGAGAACATGAATCTTGTCTCAATTGGTGTGGAAACTGGCTTATAATCCTCAAAATCAAAACGCTGAAGTAGTTTTTCAACATACTTTGCTTGATGCATAACAATTTCCCCCTCAACGGATACAAACTCGATGCCAAGATAGTAGCTCAAAAGACCAAGATAAGTGACATCAAAAGTATGCTGCAAATCAGCCATAAGAATGTCAAGTTTTGCATCACATGACCCAGTCAAGAGTATGTCATCGACATAAAGAACAAGCACTATAAGATCAGCCCCATTTTTGCGTACATAGAGTGTGCTTTCAATCGGACTACATGTGAAGCCAAGAGCAATCAAGTGCTTATGTATTTTGTCATACCATGCACGTGAAGCTTGCTTGAGACCATACAAGGCTTTATGCAAGCGACAAACCATATGCTCTTTCCCTTTCATAGCAAATCCAGGAGGTTGCTTCACATAGACATCTTCTTGCAAATCTCCATTCAAGAAGGCTGGTTTTATGTCCAATTGCTGTCCTTTCACTACAACATATGAGGGGCATACTGACGCTGCATATACCGACGGTCATAGTCAGCGTCCGTATGGGCCTCGGAAAATGTCACTTAGAGATACTGACTGTCAAGTGACCATCGGTATGACCGTTTTAAATGGATCATCGGTGTGGCCCGTAGCCACCGGTATAGGCGTCGGTATGAGCATCGGTATAGGCATCGGTATGAGCATCGGTATAAGCGTCGGTAATTTACTGAAACTATCGACGCGTATACGGATGTCCATACTGGCGCCTATACAGGCGGCAAGTTTTAAACATACCGCGAACCCAAGAGCAAAACTTCACATTTTTGCACGTGTTTGAGTACTGTCGGTCTACTGTCGAACTTGCGCGCGCGAACCTGCATTGTCTTGTGCACACACACACACACGGATCTCTCTCTCTAGACACACACACACACTCTCTCTCTCGGCTTAGCTATCACATCTTGGTAAGTGCTGCATGTACTGTTAGCATTTGTGTTTCTCTATGCTTTAGGGTTTCTAATTTCTCTTTTCGTTGATTTTGCAGAAGTTCTTTGGCGTCGATTGTTTGGAATTGGATGAGAGATGACCTACATTACGCTTTGGCGACAATGATTCAAAGAGGAACATACTTGTAAGTTATTCTTTTATTCGCTATTGATAGAGAGAGAAGAAGAAGAAGAGAGAGAGAGAGAGAGAGAGAGAGAGAGAGAGAGAGAGAAGAGAGAGAGAGAGAGAGAGAGAGAGAGAGAGAGAGAGAAAGAGAGAGAGAGAAGAGAAAGGAAGATACACATTGATTTACACATGCATACATACACACATACATGTACATACATGCATGCTTACATACACATACCTATACACACATGCATGCTTACATACACACACACACATATACACATATGCATGCATACACACACACACATAAATTTACACACATGCATACATACACACACATACATACACACACATACATACACACACATATATACACATATGCATACATACACATATGCATACATACACATACACACACACATATACACATATACATACACACACGCATATATACACACACATATACCGGCATGCATGCATACACACATATATACACACATGCATACATACACACATATACACACATATACACACATGCATGTATACATACACACACATGTATACACATGCATACACATACACACACATACACATACATGCATGCATACATACACATACGTACACACACATGCATGCCTACATACACACACATACACATACACACACATGTATACACATGTATACATACACACACACACATGTACACATGCATACATACACAAACATATATACACACATGCATACATACACACATATAATCCTATTTTTATTTTGAAGTTTTTTTTTTTACATCAAATATATAAAAATAGGATTAGTGTTTTAGGGTTAAATATTTAAGATTAGGGTTTTAGGGTTTTAACACCTACATAACATATATGCACACATACACATGCACATATAATACATATATACATGTATATACACATGTATACATAAATATACATATTTTAGGTCTAGATATTTAAGATTAGGGTTTTAGGGTTTAGTATTTTAGATTTAAGTCTAAGTCTTTCTGATTAGGGTTTTAGGATTTTAATACGTAGATAACATATATACACAAACACACATATACATATAATACATACATACATGTAGATACACATGCATACAAAAATATACATATTTTAGATTTAATTTTTTAAGATTAGGGTTTTAGTGTTATAACACCTACCTAACATATATGCACACATACAGATGCACGTACATATAATACATATATACATGTATATACACATGTATACAGAAATATACATATTTTAGGTCTAGATATTTAAGATTAGGGTTTTAGGGTTTAGTATTTCAGATTTAAGTCTAAGTCTTTCTGATTAGGGTTTTAGGATTTTAATACGTAGATAACATATATACACAAACACACATATACATATAATACATACATACATGTAGATACACATGCATACAAAAATATACATATTTTAGATTTAAATCTTTAAGATTAGGGTTTTAGGGTTATAACACCTACATAACATATATGCACACATACACATACACATGTAATACATATATACATTTATATACACATGTATACAGAAATATACATATTTTAGGTCTAGATATTTAAGATTAGGGTTTTAGGGTTTAGTATTTCAGATTTAAGTCTAAGTCTTTCTGATTAGGGTTTTAGGATTTTAATACGTAGATAACATATATACACAAGCACACATATACATATAATACATACATACATGTAGATACACATGCATACAAAAATATACATATTTTAGATTTAAATCTTTAAGATTAGGGTTTTAGGTTTATAACACCTACATAACGTATATGCACACATACACATGCACATATAATACATATATACATGTATATACACATGTATACAGAAATATACATATTTTAGGTCTATACTTTAAGATTAGGGTTTTAGGGTTTAGTATTTCAGATTTAAGTCTAAGTCTTTCTGATTAGGGTTTTAGGATTTTAATACGTAGATAACATATATACACAAGCACACATATACATATAATACATACATACATGTAGATACACATGCATACAAAAATATACATATTTTAGATTTAAATCTTTAAGATTAGGGTTTTAGGATTATAACACCTACATAACATATATGCACACATACACATGCACATATAATACATATATACATGTATATACACATGTATACAAAAATATACATATTTTAGGTCTAGATATTTAAGATTAGGGTTTTAGGGTTTAGTATTTCAGATTTAAGTGTAAGTCTTTCTGATTAGGGTTTTAGAATTGTAATACGTAGATAACATATATACACGAACACACATACACATATAACACATACATACATGTAGATACACATGCATACAAAAATATAGATATTTTAGATTTAAATCTTTAAGATTAGGGTTATAACATCTACATAAGATATATGCACACATACACATGCCCATGTAATACATATATACATGTATATACACATGTATACAGAAATATACATATTTTAGGTCTAGATATTTAAGATTAGGGTTTTAGGGTTTAGTATTTGAGATCTAGAATTTTAAGATTAGGGTTTTAATTAAATATATATAATTAAATATATAAAATTAAATATATAAAAATAGGATTACGTAAGGAAAAAAATATGAAAATATAAATAAATATATATATATATAAAACAAGATACTTATATACATAAATAAATATAAAAAGAAGTAGTGTTTTAAATAATTTAATTAAATATATATAATTAAATATATAAAATTAAATACATAAAAATAGGATTACGTAAGGAAAAAAAATCTGAATATATAAATAAATATATATATAAAATAAGATACTTATATAAATAAATGAATATAAAAAGAACTAGTGTTTTAAATAATTTAATTAAATATATAAAATTAAATATATAAAAATAGGATTACGTAAGGAAAAAATCTGAATATATAAATAAATATATTTATAAAATAAGATAATTATATACATAAATAAATATAAAAAGAACTAGTATTTTAAATAATTTCATTAAATATATATAATTAAATATATAAAAATAGGATTACGTAAGGAAAAGAATCTGAATATATAATTAAATATATATATAAAATAAGATAATTATATACATAAATAAATATAAAAAGAACTAGTGTTTTAAATAATTTAATTAAATATATATAATTAAATATATAATATTAAATATATAAAAATAGGATTAAGTAAAGAAAGAATCTGAATATATAAATAAATATATATATAAGGTAGGATAATTATATAGATATTAAAATATGATAAGAACTAGTCATTTAAATAAATAAATAAAATATATATGATTAAATATATAAAAATAGGTTTAAATTTAATCATTTTAAATAGAGTGAATATATATACAATACACAAACACACATACTTATATACCTATCTATATTCACATATATATACATATACACATATATATACATATGCATACATATATATATATATATATATATATATATATATATATATATATATATATATATATATATATATATATATATATATATATATATATATATATATATATATATATATATATACATGTTTTAGTTCTAGGTCATTTGGATTAGGGTTTTAGGGTTTTAACACCTACATAACATATATACACACATACACATACACATATAATACATATATACATGTATATACACATGTGTATAGAAATATACATAATTTAGGTATAGATCTTTAAAATTAGGGTTTTAGGGTTTAGGCATACATATAACTTAATTAAGAGGATCAATCAAGAAAAAATCCAAATATATAGATAAAATAGGATAACTATATAGATTAGGGTTTTAAAATTAGGGTTTTAAGTTTTTTTAGGTATTTAAGTATTTAGGTTTAGTATTTCATATTTAAGTCTTTAAGAGTTAGATTTTTAGGTTTAATAAAAAAACAAATGTTCTAAAATGTCCATATTGTAGCAGATGGCTTCTTTGGATCCTAAAGAGAGAATGGCATGTTCTTGCACACAGTGCAAGTATCAAATTTATCGGAAACGACGGATTTGTACTACACATGTTAGAGAGTTTGGATCCTTTGATAGGAGTCGACTGGAAAACCTATGCTATCATTCGCATGGTCCCCCAAGTGAGCAGATGGACCCAAAGGACAATGCACCGGTAACCTCTCGTGGACAAAAGAGAGCAAAAAAGGACTTAGACGTACAAGCAAGCACTAATAATATCACAGAGAATGAACATATGGAAGAGATGCTTGAAGCATTTTATGAGATGGACGAAGATCATGATGGTGAAGAAGGTGTCGAGAGTTTCATGGACACAACAAAAATTCCACAATCAGAAGTTGATGAAGAATATGAAAACATGCGAAGATTAGCTCGTTTACCACTTTACAATGGAGCAAAGATATCTGTACTACGTGCTTTACTCGCGATGCTCAATCTGCAATCCATTTATGGATGGTCAGATAGTAGTGTCACTGAATTATTCAGGTAAGTGGAGAACAAATTGGCTTTCATTGTTGTATCATAATAACTTCATTTACTAATATCATTTTAATTGCTTATTGCAGGCTTCTTAAAGATCAATTTTTTCCAGAGGGCAATGACATGCCTCCAACACGTGGAGATGCGAAAAAACTTTTACAGTCCATTGGAATGGATTATACTAAAATTCATGCTTGTCCGAATGATTGCATTCTCTTTCAGAATGAGTATGAGCATCTCCACGTATGTCCAAAGTGTGGAGCAAATAGATTTAGAGAAGAAGTTATATGCGAAGCAATCCCGCAAAGGTTCTTCGCCACTGTCCTATCATTCCACGAATTAAGAACATGTTTAGATGCAAATCTATAGCTGAGTTAATGTCATGGCATACAAAGAGTCGGTCTACAGATAATGTAATGAGAGTGCCAGCTGACTCTGATGCTTGGAAGCACATAGATAGTAAGTGGCCAGAGTTTGCTAGTGAGCCTCGGTCCATACGTCTAGGCCTAGCTATGGATGGAGTGAATCCATTTGCCTGATGGACATGTTTTACGTGAAGGAAAAATTGGTCCACAAGTGGAACACCAAATGAAAGCTAGCGGTTGGAAACAACTGTGGGATTCAGAAAATCTAGTTGCTGGCATGAAACGATTGTCCATTTTTCATGAACTCCCTTATTGGAGTGAATTGGTGATCAATCATTTGGTAGACCCGATGCATATTTTCAAGAATGTGGGAGAGATTCTTTGGAAAACTTTGATCGGAAAGAAAGAAAGCAAAGCACAAGGGGACGACTTAGAAGAGCGAGGTCGTATGCGAGAGTTGTGGGCAATTACTAAGCCCAACGGAACAGTATCATTACCAAGAGCTCCTTGGGTGCTTTGCAGGATGGAAGAGCAACAAGTGAAGAAAAAAATTTGAGAGTTTTGTACACCTACTGGATGCATGAGATGTCTAAATACTGCTTTCACATGAAATGATGATCTTGCAAGACTCAAGTCTTACGATTGGCACAAGTTTTAACAATTTGTGCTCCCTGTGGCCCTAAAAGATTGTCTTTCAGAGGATGTACAAAAAACCATTTAAAAAATTAGTTCTTTAGTACGGTGGATTCCTTCTAAAGAGATAAATAGAGATAGCATAGAGAGTGCGAAACTCAATGCTATCGAGGCTGTTTGTATGGTAGAGAAATACTTTCCCACAAGTATTCTCACTATTCAACTTCATTTACTGGTTCATGTAGTAGATGAAGTTGCAATAGGAGGAACTGTCCATAGTCGATGGATGTTCTTCTTAGAGCGGTTTATGAAGACATTAAAAGGGTTTGTTTGACAGAGAGCACGTCCAGAGGGTAGCATGGCAGAGGGATGGCTTATACAAGAATCTCTTGTATTCATAACTGAGTTTCTACGTATATCGGATCCCGAAATGCCTTGCTTATGGAGCGATGATGAAGATGTTCGTCTCATAGGCGATGAACCACAAGGTAAAGGATTGCAAAGAAAAATGGATGCAGCTTTCAGAGAGAAGGCAATGAAGTTTTGCATAGTTAACTCTGAGCCTATGCAAAAGTGGTTAGAAAGGTATGAACTTGCCAAGGAAACTAACGCAAAGGAAAGAGCTCAGTTTCGAAGAAATCGTTCCACTTGATTTTTGCCTCTTCCAGAAAATCTTCGACCTCTCCCACCTTTTCCAACAAGCAGATAGCTAGATGCAGCGGTTTCACAAGCAAAGGCAGGGGGTGAAGATATCTCTGAAAAAGAAGAAGAACTCGCAAAAGGATGTGATTGGGAGTATATTAAATACGGTGCACTATGGTCTCATGGACGACACTTTTGAATCGCATGAATCGATCAAAATAGGTCTACTTTTGATAGTGGAGTGATGGTGAACTTTTTGCAAAAAAGTAGAGCAAGTGCAAGAGATGATAATGCTCTAGAAGGCGAGTTAGATTATTGTGGTGTGATTCAAGACATCTTGAAACTATCTTTTAGAAAGTTTGATTACTTTGTTCTTGACGTGAAATGGTTCAAAGAAGTCACCTCTGGAATAAATGCAACAGTGAGATGGGATAAGAGCGGTTTGCTTCAAGTCGACTCCATAAGATTATGGACAGATGAAAGGGATACATTTGTTCTTCCCGAACACTGTGAGCAAGTTGTTTTTATACCACATTCAAAAGACCCAGAGTGACTATTTGTTTTACAAGTCGCTCCACGTAGTAGATTAATTTTTGAAAACATAGATGTAGAAGAAGGTCCATCTCTAGTGGACTCAGAGATTCATTCGATAGTTGAGGAAGAAGAGATCATTGTTCGAGAAGAAGAGGTCATTGAAGAAGAGATCATTGTTCGCGAAGACGAAGCAATAGACGATGATCAGGAGGAAACTAGCATAGCAAGTGATTTAGAAGCCATCAATATAGAGATAGATATTCTCGGTGCATCGGATCTTTTAGAGGATGCTAGAATAGAGGACTTTTGAATAAAACACTTGTACGTACTAATTTTTGTTTTTTTTTTGGTTTATTCCCTATATTATTTTTCTATCGCATGCTAATTATTTGAGTTCTTTTATTACAGAGCACGATGGGAGACAGTCCTCCAGTCACTCCACATTCCATGACAGAGGAGCAGTTTTTGGAGTTCATCTCTTAGGTCCCTCCTGCGTATATGGCCGCTGCATAACAGTATTGGATCGCTCATGGTAGCACTCCTCCCGGCCTCACTCCTGGCGACCTTACTCCTGTCAGCCTCACTCCCGCTGGCCTCACTCCCGCCGGTGTCACTCCCGCCGGTGTCACTCCTACTGGTGTTACTCCTGCGGATGGTGCCACTCTCGTAGGAGGTATGTCGCCTAGCTTTGTGACTCCACCACGACCATCTTTGCAACCATCTGCTACTGGGTCTACTAGTAGACGTGTGCGTTCGACACCTCAGCGCGATACAGGGTCTGGCCCGTCACGTAGATCGAGGTCACGCTCTGGAGCAGGAGGTTCTAGGAGTGGATCTACAAGTAGGCCTGGAGGCAGAGGAGGCAGTTGTTGAAGAGGCAGTGCAATGGATGTTGTGTCGCCCGCTTCTACTCCTAGGACGAGTACGTCAGATGTAGGTACGCCATGCAGTACACCACGCAATACACCACACAGTACACATCGCAGTACACCACGTACACCTTGGGGTGCTCATGACCATGATGACTCCAAGGTGTATAGTATCTGAGATGGAGCGACGGTGATGGATGCGGCTGGCAAAGCAATGCGTGCACGCATACGACAGCTTTGCTCCATCCAATTTGGACACTCCATCATGCTGAAATGGAGTGAACAGGATAAAGATCGGAAGAATTATATCACACAGATGATTTAGCAGGAGTTCCGACCAGCCGATGGACAGTCGATCGTCAGTTTAGAGTGGATTCTACACACCGCACATGAGGTCATGTCGCATCGACGATCCGAGGCTCGTGATGCATTCAGAGAAGGCTTACCAAAGCCTGTATGGTTAGATGCTGAGGAGTGGGACATGATTCGTGACGAGCAGTAGCAGACTCATGATCGATATCGCCACTAGCGAAATGCCGCAGCCACACGTCTAGACACGATTGGACTGTCACATTTGGGTAGCGGCGGATATGACACGATGCGTCATGAGTTTGTAAGTACCATTTCATTTATTGAATTTATTTGTGTTAAATTTCTCATATATGTTTCTCTAATCTTTTTATATTTGTTTCAGGAGCTGGCAATGGGTCGTCCTCCAACACGATCGGAGGAGTCTTACGGATATAGTCATAGGTTGACTGCACTATTGTAGGACTTGGAGGGACGCGGTGCGGTAGTTTCATGGGAGCATTTGCGATGAGGTAATTAATTTATAAACTTGGTTTTTACTTGTTGTTTGTAATTTTCATGTGAGTTTATCTCATTCCATTAATGTTCTTTGTTGCAGGACTGTTGATATGGAACGCTCTTTGCATGTGTATGGCAGTGGAAGACCAATATTTTGTATTTGATTTCCATATAGCAATACATTGCTTTGCCATATTTTGTAAAAGCGTCATATATGACAGTGGTTTGCCACACTCTTGTACATGCTTCATTATTGAAATATTTAAATTCTTTTGTACATGGTTCATTGTTCATTCTCATTATCTCTTTTGTGTACAATAATACTCTGTTTCATGAAATCATATCTCGGTTGTCATTAGAGTACACATCACATGTACTCGGTTTTTATTGGGTAGAGTGTATTGTCTTTTGTTAAGCAACATCATGGTAATACTGGTGTAGCAAAAGACAAAACACTCTGCCCAAAAAAAAGTTTGCAGGTATGGTCCTCGGTATACGCGACGGTACTCCCAGTAGTGTCATCGGAATAACCATCGGTAATTTTCTTATAGTGTCTGTATGACCATCTTTTGGAAAAGAAGCACGATGCATTTTTCCAAGAATGCAAGCTTCACATGCATGCTTTTCAATGGACTCAAGTGTAGGCAAGCCAATAACCATGTCCTTCTTTTGCAAGTAGAGCAAACTATTGAAGTTCAAGTGACCAAAACGAGCATGCCAAAGCTCCATTTCAGCCATGGAAGAAGTATGAACAACTAAGGCATTCGAGGCAGCCCTCTTGTATGTATCCATGCGATACAAACCATTACATAATGTACCGGACATCATGATAACATCGCCATTGCTGAAATCATGAACCATACACTTATCATCAACAAAGTGTACATGAAGTCCAACTTTAGCAATCAACGGAATTGAAATTAAGTTCTTCTTGATACCGATCACATATAATGCATTTTTCAAGAGAATCACACCTCCATTTGCAGCCGTAAGCTCAATTTCTCCTACTCCAATGATAGGATAAGAGGCATTGTTTGCACACACCACATGTCCTCCTTTAGGTGCATGTTTCAAAGAGGCAAAAATCTTTTGCATGATGTTATGTGCTTTGAAGCACCACTATCAAAGAACCAATCGGAATCAGCCTCACTCACAACCATACATTTAGAATGTAAAGAAGCATCATAATGACATGTAACAACACATGCCCAAAAATCTTGAGCCATGTTAGCTTCATCATTCTTTGCATTTATTGAATTTTCAGCAATAGACATGCCGGATTCCTTCTTCTTTTCATTGCGTTTTGCAAGCTTTCTACACTCATCAATAGTATGACCAACCTTCTGGCAATATTTGCATCTCTTCTTCTTTTGCAAATCACCATCATTAGAGGAACGAGTGGAAGAGGAAGCTTGAGGCTTTGGTTTTGATGAACCCAAAGCTGAACCATACTTACTTTTCCCCTTTTGTGAGATAGCAAGTGCTTGTGTTCCCTCCATCAAACCACTCCTATTCACTCTAGATTGCTCTTCTTGCAAAAGAAGAGACAAACCTCATCAAATGCATACATATTAGGATTTCCTTTTGCAACCAAACGAAGTGTAGTAGCAAAGCTTTGAAAAGATTCTGGTAATCCAAAGCTTTGAAAAGATTCTGGTAATCCTTTCAACAATGTAGAAATGAGTGATGCATCCGGAATGATCTCATCTATGTTTGCCAATTGTTCTTTCAAGCCCTTGATGCGTGTCACATACACATCCACTGACTCATTTTCAGCCATACATACATCCTCAAGTTGCTTCTTCAAGTATGCAACACGTGCTTCATTATGCACGGCATACAAAGAAGCAAGAGTGTCCGATGCCTGTCTCGATGTAGAACATGACCGAATGTGTGGAACTATATGATGCTTCACTGAAAGCGCAATCAAAGCATGAGCTTGAGCATCTTTTCCAGCCCATCTAAGCTCCTCTTGTGTAGGTGGAGAAGGAGAAACCATTGTACTCAAAGAAGAAGCTCCATCTGTGACAGTAGACTGTGAAGTAGAAGCACCTGCCAGTCTTCGATCTACATCTGCCACTATGTTCCAAAGTTGTTTTGCATTAAGAACATGCTTCATCATGTAAGACCACATCGGATAGTTGGTCCCATCAAGCTTATCTTCAGCTTGAAGCATGCCACACAAGTCATTGCTGCCTGCCATTTCACTTAGGAACGAGAATGTGACAAAATCTTCACTTCGATGAAAACTGAAATGAGTGCTGAAATTTCAGCTCACAAACCGTCACTCTGATGGCGATTCTGACTGCATGAATGGCTTCGAAACGGGGGTAAAACCCCAACGCACCTGGTGGAAATGTTTTCAGGCTGCTGAAATTCACACTTCTATGCTCCAAAGTCGATTTGCACTCTTAAAGTGCACGCACGTGCCGCAACGCGAAAAACCAAAACTTGAGAAGAAGTTGAACTTGCTCTGATACCACTATTGGGTGTGTGCAGAAGTGGGAGAGACACACAGGAAGCACACACAAGGAGCACAAACGCAGCAAGACACACGGAGAAGACGATGGCTGGAATAGCTCTCTCTATTGATTGATGAACTGAACTGAAGTAAGAGCTGAATAATATCCCTAAGTACACAGTACCACCACATATGAGAGTATCAAGTATGTGGTAACATGGGAAAAAAACTTCTAGCTAGCACTAGAGTAAAAAGTGCCCATGTATAGGGAAAAGGTTCACATCAAAGCTACTCGAGGAACACATACGTGTAACAGTTGCATCATCAATAAAAAGAACGTAATACCTTGAGCCACTGATAGATCCTTCTTTTGTCGGCCCCCATACATCTGTATGTATGAGTTCTAACACATCATCGTGTTTGTACCCTTTCTTCTGAAATGGTAACCTGTGGGCTTGTCCCATCTGACAAGCTTCACACTTGTGAATCATATGTTGATTCTTTATATTTGGTAACCCTCTCATGGATTGTTTTTCCACCATAGTTTTGATTCTTGTTTCATTAAAATGTCCTAACCTCTTATGCAAGAGGTCTAACTCTGTAAATGCTTTATCACCATGTGTGATCAAGGCTTGACAAACATTCCCTTGTACTTTAAGAGTAAAAAGTCTACCTTCCTTTTTACCATGGACAATTTGATTGTATCCATTCTCTGGAGCTTCAACAAATACTCCTTCATTTGTAAACCTCACTTGAAAAACGTTTTCTACTGTCTGTCTCACACTAATCAGATTCTTCGGGATTGTTGGAATATACAAAATATTTGTTAGTAGGTCAGCTCCATTCTTACACTTTACTTTTTCAATTGACCTTACATTATGTTTTGTGTTATCACACGTTTGTACTGTATGATTTGAAATACCTCCTTCAAGTTGTGATAACAATTCTATATTTCTCGACAAATGATTTGAACAACTAGAGTCAATATAGAATACCTTTAGATCTTCATTCTCTGATATACTTATCGAGTTCATCATCAACGTTGTATGACTGTCATTCTGCGTATCATTCGCATAGTTGTAGTAGGTAGTGTTGTGAGACTGATTCTGTCCCCAACTTCTTGCTCCACCTCTACCATAGCCACCTCTTTGGCTTTGTCTTCCTCTTTGATATCTTCCGCTTCTGCCTCTACTATTATTGTTCTGATTCTGACTTGATCCTTGAGAATTATGCTAGCAATCATGAGCCAAATGATTGCTTAATCCACAGATCCAACAAGTCTTCTTGTTGTTAGTTTGATTACCTCTTCCTTTACCTCTACTTTTAATTCTTACGTTACCTCTTCCTCTTGCAAAATTTGCTTGAGTAGACATCTCTTCTTCATCTTTTTCTTTACCTTTATCACCTTTCTTCTTATTCTTTGCATACATAGCCGAACTATGTCCTTTATCTCCGTATGTCTTCAAATCTTGCTCAAACGTAAGCATTAGTCCAAGCAACTGATTTAAATCTAGTACAAAATGATTTAAAGAAAGTTCAGTTGAGAGTACAAAAGGTTTCCACCTTACAATCCTGCAAGCACTTGTGCTATCAACCTCTGATCTTTGATATCTTCATCAATAGATCCAAGACTGTCCGCCAAGTCTTTCATCTTAGTGACATTATCACTAATGCTTTGACTTTGCTTTTTCTTGAATGTTGTAAACTCTGACCATAAGCTAGCCTTCTTAGCTTTCGTCGTATTTTGGAAATGATCTTCCAATGCACTCCATATGTCTTCCGCTTTCTCCATACCTCTAATGTGCAGTAGTAGATGATCTGTAATGGTATTGTAGATATAAGCTCTTACCGTTGCATCTTTCTTCTACCACAGCTTCAAGGCTTCTAACTCTTCTTTCTTTGGTTGACTGTCGTCTTCGAAAGTCGACTTCTTTTCTTCTCCTCTCACATACATCATTAAGTCCTTACTCATAAGTAAGGCTTCCGTGCGCATTACCCATGCGAGATAATTATCTCTGTCCAATTTGTCAATAGAGATATGATCTGCCATAATCTTCTTGTTTCTGTTACTTTCGGTGAGTGTAATGTTAAAAGGTTTTACCTTTTACAAACCTTTACCCTTGAGAATTACTTCGAAACGTTTCTTGACACCGTTTGTTGTTGATCATCTCAGCTTTCACCTTTCTTGTGAAAGTTCTTTGAATTCTCTTGTATCTTCACTTTCGTTTACTACTTGAGGATCTTTCTGCTTTTCAGAATCTTTCTGCTCTGATACCACTTGTTGAGGTTATGTGATGTCGTGGCAAAAGCTTGTTTACTAACAAGACTGCAGAAAATTGCCACGCCACAAGAACTAAGCTAGAGTGATATTAGAACACCTCTATAATCATCAGTAGCTTAGCAAACTTCCTAAAACTGAAAACTTTACAACTGTGTTTTAAATTCACCGGGATATCACCAGAACTTCACTGGACTGTTACCGGACTGTCACTGTAATCTTACCGTAATTGCACTGAAATCTTATCGGAATCAATTGCAATTCTATTTGTAGTTACTTCAAATGATTGTTGATGAAGTAAGGAAGTAATACCTCAGCTTCCTTCAGTGAATGAACACTATCTGAAGTTTAAGAAAAAACTTCACCAGTTCTGGATGTCTTTACTTTCAGACACAGTACTGTGCGTACTTGTCCCGTTTCACATAAGTCTTTTGATCAACTTATAGTTGAGACTACTGGCTTCAAGGTGAGCCATCTCCCATCAAAAACTTTACACTATGTTGCGAGATCTAACTTGTAGATGTACCGGAAAACATTTACTGAGAAAACTATAACTGTTAACTAACTTTCACAGTAACATGAAATCACTCAGATTTCTTCACATACGAAGAATGCGCTCAAACTTTCACATGAACATGTGTTTTCTATTAGAGAAGATGTGTACAAAAATAGCTTGGCCTCACTTTACTCATAGCTTTGGAAAACTCTCCTACTGTGAGTAGTTATTCCTTACCATCTCTCTCAGATGAATACCCGACAGTTCAAGTTCTATTATTCATCTCTACATGCGTAATCTCCAGCGTCTTCTATATCACTATCCTCAATTTTTATATGCACTATTCTATTCCGGTTCTATGCACTACCTCTCAGCTCTCTTCTTCACTCATATATATATACATTTTGTTCCGAGATTCAAAACTCGTATTTCTGGAAGTTTCTATGAATAATATTACAGTCGTGAATTTGTCCCTTCACTAAGGCTTGATTTTTTGAATGCTTTGTTTCTGCTTCTCCTTGTCTTTCCTCATCTTTATGTTTGTCTATATGTCAAATTTGTGAGTGATTCTTCAACAGCTTCTTACCATTGCTCCATTTGAGGCCCTTGAGGCAAGGAAGATCCTGACCGCAGAGAAGGCGGGTAGTTGAGCCGTCCCATGCTAAACACCTGCTTTAAAGAAGAGTCCATTCCTTAAAGGTAACTCTAAGTCTCGGATCCAATTCTTTGAACCTAATCCACTGGCTGGTCTCTTGTTTTGAGAGTTGTTTCCACTATTTGAACCCCTTGTTCCATAACCGCTTTGCAGTTGGGAGGCTCGAAGACTTCACCTCCCTGATGCCGTTGATCAGGAACCAAATAGAGTCATTTTGTCTTATCCCAGCCGCCCACTTCCACTCATCACTGATTCTGATGAACTGTTTGGCCTTGTTCCAATTCTTCCATAAGGAACACACGAGGCTAGAGCCTTTAGGGGACACCGGGTGGGGGAAGAACAAAAGTGTGAGAATCCCTATGTCCTTCCAACCAGGATGGCCAACTAAGGTAAGGTCTTCCGTGTTTCTGAAGATCAATTCAGCCCAAGAGGACTCCCTATTGCTCCAAGCCTTGATAAGCCATTTTGCCACCAACTTGTCAGCCAGCCCAACAATATCCAAAATTCCCAAGCCCCCTGAGTCTTTAGGGCTAATGCAAGTTTCCCATTTGATTTTGGGAATCCGCCTCCCCTTGGGGTCCCCAGTCCAAAGGAAGTTTCTACAGATTCTTTCCACTTTGGCCAAGTCTTTCTCCTTAGGTCTCCAACACGAGATAAAGTAAATGATTGTAGACAGCATAAATGTGTTAACAACCATAGCACGCCCTGCCAAGTTGACTTGCATACCTTTCCAATGATTCAGCTTGCTATCGAGCTTGGATAGCACCCAGTTTGAGCGTTGGTCCATTGAGATGTCGAATCCCATCAGAATGCCAAGGAGACGGAAGACTTGACCGCTAGGGATAACTTGAAACCCCTGATCCACCAACAATTGGGGAGTAGGTCCGCAGTTTTAGCATGGTTGATTTTTGAGCCTCACGCCACACAAAAGGTGTCAAGGCACCACCAGAAAACCTCAATGCTGTTTATATCATTATGCACAAAAGCATTCATGTCATCAGCAAAAAGTCTCACAATCATTTGGCCATGATTTAGAGGTAAGGAAAGACCCTTGAGATTGCCAGCGTCCATGTGATGCTTTAATAGACAACTGAGTCCATTCGAGGCGATAACGAATAGTAAAGGAGCCAGAGGGTAGCCTTGCCTAATTGATCTTTTTAAACGAATGGGCTGAGATAGCTTACCGTTGATATTTATTCTAGTTGAAGCATTTCCAAGAAGAGTGGAAACCATCTTCATGAACTTTTGGCTGCATCCAAGGTCTTTCAATGATTGAAGAATAAAGTCCCATTCCAATCTGTCATACGCCAGATCTTGAGCAGACTCCTCAGCAAAAGCAAGGCCTTCCCAAATATCGATAATTGCTTCAAGTATAGATCTACCTTTGATAAAACCTTTCTGGTCCTCACACAGCCATGACTTTAGATGACAAGAGATTCTGTTGGCGATAACTTTTGCAATTATCTTGTATCCTCTTTGGAGGGAAAGAGATGACTTTTTGGGACCTAGGTATGAAAATGTGAGGTTTTGAGAAGAAAGTTGCATTTTGAGTTATTTTTGAAAAATTCACTTTTTTCAGTTCAGCTCATGCACGGATTTTGATTTAAAACCCAAAAGTGGTTGGGGGACCATTAAATGGTGTTATGATGAGTTTTATAAATTTTTGAAAAATTTTAATTTTTGGGCCTAGGTAAGTTACGAGATTCCTTTCTCTCTCATCCCCCTTCAGCCTAGTGATTTATAGGCTATAGACTGTGTCCACCAACCTCCTCTCATTGATCCATCACTAATCACTCCTTAATCCAAAAGGCCCATGCAGGGTTCATTTTTTTTCCTAATGCTAATATTCATATATATCTCTCGCTTGACCTCATGGTAAACTCACATATGCTAGGAGTGAGGGAATTTATCTATTAGTGAGCTAGACATAGATGTGAGCCTCACAAACTGTGGACAAATGTCTACACACTTAAACCCAATCTCCTCACACTCGGCACAAAGATTTTGTGTGAACCTCGCGTGTATACATGGGATTATTACACATCTTAGATTCTCTGTGAATAGTGTTGAATTCTTCTCTTGCATAAGTCAGATGGATACTCTTTTCAAATGAAGCGATGCAAACGAATGTCTATTAGGTTGGGTTCACACAGAGGCAGCAGAACAAACACTCAAAAGTGCACTATTCCAGGTGGAACATTGATAAAAAAATTAGTTATGCCGTTCATGTGTTCACACAAGAAGGCGGAACTATGCATTAACTATTTTCGTGCCGCCACCCTATGTGAAGATAAAGAACGGTGGAACAACTACTTTTTTTTCACATAAACCCTTACAAATGCACAAAAAAGATCATACTATTAAATCAAATATTGTTAAGAATTACGTAAAGAAACATATCGTGTTACTATACATTGCATTGAAATGAAACATAACATAGTAGGTGCAATACATTATGAAGATAATGATGATGATGTATCCATCTCTTTCAAAGCTTCATTTTCAAAATGCTTTTAAACATAAGTTAGTGATAGTTGGACTTGTGGAAGGTCAAACATGACTTTCACATCCCTTAACTTCTCTGCACTAAAAGTCTAGGCAGCGTCTCTCTCAGACGACATGCCTGCAGAGCATCAAAAGAAGATGTGACCAACTACAGACTTTGCACAACCTGATCGTTTCTGTATTTACCTCGGAAAGCTTGATGTTTATCCTCGGAAAGCCCACTCTATGAAAGCTCTAGTTTGGATCCTTAGACCCATCCATTACACACAACATCAGAAATGGTTCGAGCCTGCGACCTTCTCCTCATTGAAAAACCTTTATTCAGCTCTTCTCGAAAGGAAAACAACGTTCAAACGCCATAGCCTCGATCATAAGGCTAGAATTCCACAACTGTCATGATGGCATTCCAGGTGTAGGAGAGACATGAACTCGCAAAGATCCACATGAGCATTGCCGTTCTTATCGATACGAGCTATGTAGCTCAGTGATGAGTAGCACCTCCTTTAATGTCAATCCGGGAAGACGTGAGGATGGTATGAAGACCTCGAGCAAGTGGAGGCACAAGTGCGTGGGTGAGAAGCACACAAACATGCACACACATACACACACGCGCACACACAGCAGAACAAAGAGTGAGAAGCAATGGAGTTCTTAGATCGCTTTCAAGAAGCTCTTACAAGTTCATTTCAATTACAATGTAACCTCAAAAATGAGCTCTCTAGCTCTATTTATAGTTTTTGACTAGATTTTGGCCCTGTCCAGACCTAGTGTCCGACCTAGTTAAAAATTAGGTTCCAGGGCCAATTTGAGGGCTTAAACGGAGTCGAAAAAATACGAAAATTGATATGTAGGCACTTCTAAGGCTCCTCAACCTCAAGGACTCCTTGGCTTGCACAAAATGGAGCTACAAAATTACGAAATGGTATTTACAATGGTTTTTAGTGATTAAAATCACTATTTGTGTAGGGATTTTCTCTGTTGGTTTGTCGTACACATCTTTGAGCTCCCTACTTGCTCTTTCTTCTTGTGTGCTCCACTCCTTGATGTCTGAAAAATTTAGATGGCCTACTTGCCAAATCTTCTTTGGCTACTGTGTCTGCTTGTGCTATCTCTTCGTTCCGACCCTCTTTGTCTTGTGGCTCCTTCGGTTCCCTAACTGCTGCCAACACCCCCCCCACTCTCGCGTCTGTCGCCCCTGACAGACCCTTGTCTCGATGCTCGTTGAACATAATATTGGACAACGTCGGAGGCGAGGTGATGTTCTTCTAATCTGAGCCCCCGTGCTAGATCTGTTAATATTACATCCCAATTCACTGGTCCTGGTACGTCCGGATGTGGCACCCGCAGTTGTTCTGAATGGATGGTTCTCTCCACATTGAATAAGTGGAGGAGATGTGAGGGCCTGGGTACAAATATTTCTGAGTGATATTCCCAAAATCCCGTTATGAACATCTCCTCGAATGTCTGTTTAAAACAAGCTGGGAGGTACTTTATTCTGGCGTGCCAAGCATATATTACCTCTATGGATGGGGTTGTGCTCATGTCGTATACCAGATCTTGATTTCCTGTAAGAAATCCGACACCTGAGAAGTGGGGGTCTTTAATATTCTTGAACGTCCTGAAGGTGATTAGCATTAGTTCAAAGATTTTCATACACATTTGTGCCATCACATCGGGGGTATTCCGTAGTCGAGTGCTCCAGTGTCTGATGGTAGAAATCATGTAATTTACAGTGGGAGGGCCTTGTGGCGGTGCTAGATAAACATAATTTAACCACTTCGCGCAACCCTTGACGTTCTTGACAGCAATGGTAAACTCTGGCCAAGTGCGCCGGCGGAATACTGGAACATAACAACGATTGTATTTAATAAAAAGGGGCATGTTAGTCCAGGTACAAACCATTTCCGGGTAGGTTTCAAGAAGACGGATTCTCCAGGTTGGTTGATAAATGGAGCCTTTCTTTGCACTTTCTGGGATATCCTCTGGCCCAAATTGTGTGGCAAAAGTTGGAGGTTTGCCACAACTGCGTTGAATCTCTGCATTGTAATCCGCAAGGAGCACACAATATGGCACATATTGATCATCGTTGGTGCCAATCCATCTATGATGAGACATGCTTCAAAAGTATTCAGAATTAATGATGGTGTCTTCTAACTTTGCCATAGATTGGATTTGAATGGCCACTCTATCTTCATGGGTTGTTGCTGTCTTCTCAAGTGTTTGGAGCCATTCAGGTACTTCAACTTCTAATGTGTCCAGTCCTTCTGAGGTATGTGCACCACCTGGCATTGGCATAGGAACGTATGGTTCCTCATATGTTTCATCCACCTCAATGGGTACTAAATCCTCCAGTTCGGGTTCTACAACTGGGGAAGGCTGCCTATCATATTCTAGTAACTTTTTCTGGAGTTCAGCCACCTGCTCTGTCAATGCCTTTACTTCCTCTGAAGTCGAGGCCGTTTCTATTACCTTGGTTGGAGCCTCCTTTTCCCTGAGCTGGCTACGTAGCTCATCTCGTTCCCTTTCCAAATCATCATGTGCGTCTAATAAATCCGCATAACTTTCCAAGATGGTTTTCATTGTTTCTGTGGGAACCGCTTTGAACTGTTCTGGATCGATCTCATGGGGGGACCCTTCCATGGCTGCTTCCAGGTTTTCTTCATTTTGTTTCTGCAACTGTTTATTTTCTTCAAGTGCTGTAGCCATATGCTTGCGAAGTAGAGTTAAATTACGTCGGACTCTCAGGTTATCTGTTTGGTACACCTCCAGCAAGGCTTCAAGTTTTTTGACACCGGGTTCTACTGATGGTTGGGGTGTCTCCAGGAGTGTTTGATGGGCTTGCTCGAGAGTTGTGTAGCACTGGTTGAGTTCCGCATTTTCTTCTTCTAGCGTTGTGAGTCGTCTTTGTAGGTTCTGATGATTCGTTGTCAACTGTTGATGGCGGCCTTCGAGATCCCTGTACTCACGCTGAAGTTGATATACACACTGATGTAATGATAGGAATATACTATTTACATTAAAGGATGCAGGTAAAGATGAAGATGCAGGGGGGATGGGGATGGGGAAGGGAGTTGTGAATGCTGTGGAATCAAGTGGTGAAGTTGGTGGAGGGGGTATGGGAGATTGAGGTTGTGTGGGGGGTGGGGGTGGTACTGTGGCGGGTGATGTTTCCATTGTGTCAAATGTGTGTGTGACTGTAAATATGGGGACAGTGGGTGGGGTGGAAGTGATATTTGTGAAGAGTGTCGTGAAGGTGGGCATGGAAACTCCTCCAAATTGGATACCGGGAGAGGGAGGAATTCCCATGACAACTGTGGTAGTGGTAGAAAAGGGCGTGGTCATGCCGGTTGGTGAGGTGAATTGTGTAGCGAGAGGTGAGGTGGGTGGGGAGAGTGGTTCCTCCTGATGTTCTTCTGTTTGCATGTTGCCTTCCGGTTCTGATACATTGATGTGTATTTGTTTTCCAGATCGCCTAGGGTGGGCAGGCACACGTTTCTCAAATCGATTAATGTATGTTATGGCCTCATGTATGGCCTCATCCAAGCCGACTGCCTCTGCGTGTAGGTTCATGGATTCAATAAACATATCGTCCACACCTTCCTCAGCCAATAGTTGGCTCATGAGCACCTTGCCTGATTCAAGTGACATTTTGTGTTGTTCCTGAACTCGCTTCATGGTTTGGTACAAACTTTTTATTTGTGCCGAATATGCTGGGGCACTTGTTAGCTCTGAGAGTTCATCATATTCTTGATATTGTTCTTCGTCGGCTTCTTCTTCTTCTCCTCCTGCCTCTTGTTCATCTCCTTCGACTTCTACGACGACTCGTTGTGTCGGGGCTGGTGTTGTTGTGGTGGGGTGTGGTTCCTGGGTCTAGTCTGCTTCTATTTCAAGATTAGATTCGTAGATCAGTCTGGCAACTTCTTCATCCGTGAGGTCATTGAGAGTAAATCCCTGTGGAAATTCCAAGTCTGATGGAATGGGGGGAAACACCAAGTTGGGTCCTTCTGTACTTGGTCTGGGAAGACGAATGATGAATGGCCGAACACGCCTAGTTTGCGGAGGAGTCACCTCAGGTGTGGTAGTGGCTCCCCTTGGTTGAGCACATGGTAATTGGACGCCCCCTCTCATCTTCTTCGATGGAGGACCCGCTGTTGATAGTCGCCTTTGGAATTCTTGGGCCCTGGACCACACTAGTGCTCTTTGAATGGGCACGTCATATGCTAGGCACCTGTAAATTATTCTTGTTAGGGCACAACAGCCATGAAGTACATTTTTCTGCTTCTTATTCCAGCGCTGATGGGCTAGGTGTATCTGATCGATGACCCAGTGCGGTATGTTGAGGGTGAGGTTCTCTGTTTCTGCCAAGTATAAGCTGAACCATATTTTCTTAGGGGGCATAGTGAATCGTTCTTGTGTGGGAAAAGCAAAATGTTGCATAACAGTTCGTAAGTGGAGAGCAATGGTAGGCATCATTGCCACCATGTCCTTCAATTTATTGAGATCCCTATGCTTCATCCTACCCGGAACCATTGCTTCTTTCTCGGTGGGAATGTGCATACCTTGCATGTTCAATGCCTCCCGTACCAGGTTGAGGGTTAGTTTGAATCTCTTGAGTTCGTGTCCTGGCAACAATGATGGTAGTACAAAAGTACTATCGCCTCCCTTGACCCTGCTAGGAGTTATGGTACTTATGAAATAGGAGCAGCGTAGAAAATCAGGTTTAGGCAAGTGTGCTCTGAAATATCTATCCAGGCCTGCCTTGGTCCAAACTGATCGCATTACCTCTGCATTCTGATAGTTCTCGAATTCCCGAGCAAAAAAGTGGTAGCGTCCCCATTTGCCATTAAATTCAATTTCTGCTTCCCAGAAGTAGGTGTTGTCACCCAATGGACCTACTACATCACTAAACCAATGAGCATGTTTCCCCACTTGAGAAGTGTGCACCTGAGGAGGGTCCTTGATAGGAAGGACATGCACCGCTTGAAGTTCTTGAGGCCTTTCGGTGAGTGGCGGTTCCAGAAGAATAGTTTCAATGTCCACAATCTATGCGCTGGACCCTGCATGGGAACTGGTGCCTCCAGCTTCTGCCATCGTTATTGCTTGCTAGCTGGTTCTGTCGAGAATATAGAAACATGTGTTAACATTGTAAAGGACAAGTTAGAACCGTTTTTGTCCTCATTACAACCATTAGGGAAAAAAGTGAGCCCTGCATGGGCCTTGTAAGGATTCCTAATTTTAAGGAATTAAAATGGCTAATCAAGGTGATTAAGAGATTTGGAATTACCACTAGTGGTATTGTCAGTTAAAATAAAGAATAAAAAAGAACCCTCTTTCAACAAAAAATTCGTGTGCATTTTAAGCCATTAGATTGGTTTATTGTATGGCCATGATCAAATGGGAAAAGAAAGGCACTAGAAGACAAAATAAGACCACAGTCTCTGTCAAAAAAAGACAAAATAGCAAACTCCCACGCGAAGAGAGAGAACAAAAAATCGTGAAATCACCTATTAACAGCCGTCCGATTGCATTTGATTTTGAGGGTGGAGATTGAGAGCCAGTCTACTGTCACTAAAAGACAAAATAGCTCCAATGGACTGTCACTAAAAGACAAAACTACGAAAATTCGTGGGAAGAGAGAGAAAGATTTCGGGGTCCGCGTAGCTTTTTGACCATTAGATGTGAGAGAGGATGGATGGTTGGGATTGAATAGGATGTGATCCATGTAAAGATCAAATCTCATCCATTCCTTTTTCTCAAAATCCAATGGCCCAAATTCAAGGCGCCTTTTTTCCTTTTGGGAGCAACCACATCCATTAGATCTAAGCAACATCTAAGGGCTATAATTTAAAGTAGCCCATTTCTTAAGAACTAATCTTAGCCATTGAATCTTGAAGGGCATCCAAGGGTTGAGTTTGAATCCCATGACTTTCAAAAACTACCTGAGGAACAAAACCACGAATTTTAGCTTGTTTATGTGGTTTTGACTAGCCCAAACCAAGGGAAGCCTATACCTAGCCTAGGTGATTAAGGGACTAGACTGTGTCCACCACCCTCTTCTCATTGGTCCATCACTAATCACTCCTTAAGCTAAAAGGCCCATGCAGGGTTCACTTTTTTTCCTAATGATTATCATGAGGTCCGGGAGAGATTAGTAGGTTAATAAGTGCTCGGTGCTTGTGTGTGTAGTTAGGAATTGGTTGGACCTAAGAACTAAGTGAAATGATGTAGTGTGAGAGTGACGTAGTTAGTAGGTGGGCATGGATTTACAACTGGGGTCCGGGGTTTTATTACAAGTTTTAGGTTCCCAAAGGCAGTGGATGGGCTTTGATCTTGATTTTGTGGAGACTCTCAAGAGTTTGATAGGGGTATCTGCTTGAAGATGAGGCTTTTTAGGGACCCATTTACCAATGATTCTACTAGTGCTCATGGAAGAATATGTGTCCGTGCGTGAGGTGTAAGACTGGGCCTCAGATGTTCGAGTGAGTGAAACATGTTGTACCGGTTGCGGCCGTGGTGTGGCTATTTGAGCCCGCAAGCAAGCCTTAGGCACCCAGATTTGTCGTGATTGTGGGCTGGCCCTCATTGACTTCTTGGGTACCCAAATAGACTTCACTTTTGCAGAAGAATTAATGAAGGACTTCTTATTAGTGTCGTGTTGTTGATTACTAATAAGAGGTTTTGGGCGTGGGGTTGGCCTGGTCTGAACAGGGAATTCGCCTTTTCGCCTCCATACTTGTTTCCATGGATGAAACAATCTGCTCTGCTCCTTTTTTTGGCATCCAGTATCGGTAGTGTTCTGCTTCTTCTGTATTTCATCTGCCGTTGGTTGTTGCAACCTTCTGGTCTTTGGAAAAGAAGGGAGTTCTGTCCTCTCCCTGGCTCCATTGTTGAGACAAGTCTCTTTCTGCATCATACAGTGTTGGACAAAAATAGCATTGTCAACTTCAGGTGCGCCCCTGGAAGGACCAGGAGTTTGTGCTTTACCTAGTTTCTTGAGTGCCTCCTTTTCCAATTCAACTGTAATTCGGCTATGGTCTACCCATACCTGAAGAAGTCCACTTCTTAGGTTGAGGTTGACTGCATGATCATAGATCCAGTCTTGACCCAAGACAAGAGGCTCAGTGAGGTCCTCATCTTGACACACTAGTACTTTGACTGTCATCACTTCGTCTTGAATGGAGATGGGAAGATCCACCTCGCCCAGGCAAGGGGTTTCCACACCTCCCAATCCTATGAGATATGCTTCTATAGGATTGACAGTTAATTTCAACTCTTGACAGTAAGACAATTGAACAGCACTAGTGGCTGCACCTGAGTCAATCAAGGCTCTTACAGTCCTTGCACTTTTTCCTTGTCCTATATCTAAGGTTATAAAAGGACGTCGATCAATTATCCTATGAGAGCTGATACGTGAAACTTCACACATAGCCATGTGATATCCTTGGTCTGCGTCGGCATCTGGCCTAGGTTGCTCTCTACCTCTTCTTCTTAATTTCATTCTCCGGATGCGTTCTAAAGCTTCTGCTTGGGCCTCTTCTCGAATTCGCTTTTCTTCTTCTTTGCGTTTCTTAGCAGTATTGAGTCGGCTTAGCATTTCCTCTATGAGAGGTTCCTGATATAACTTGACCCTGCATCCGCTTATGTAGCTCGGGAGAACGTCACCTTCTAATGTGGCTAGTTGTACTGCTCCACTTGTTGAGATTCTATTAATGATCATGGGTCCGTAGCCTCTCTTCTCTAGTTTCCTCGCATGTTGTTTCAACGTGTATACTAGTACTAGGTCGCCAGCCTTCAAACCTTTATCCTTAACATGGGCGTCAAAATATGCCTTCTGTCGTTTCTTAGCTGCGTATATCCCTGCAGCTGCCCTCAGTCTTGTTTCTCCTAATCGTTCAAGGTCAAAAAGTCTAGAGGATAGTTCATGACCCGTCCATTCGTGTTCTTGTGCTACTTTCACTGTAGGTATTAGGAAGTCCAATGGTAGCACTGCGTTTTGGCCAAACACCACCTGAAAGGGGGTGGCTTGGAGTACCGTTTTGTAGGCAACTCGGTATGCCCAAACAGCATGGTGTAGCTGTTTATCCCAATCAGAGCGTTTATTGTTCACTAATTTCGTCAGTACATTGCATAAGATCTTGTTGGTGCTCTCAGCCTGGCCATTTGCTTGAGGGTGATAGGGGGCAGACTTCTTATGCACTACCAAGAATTCTTGGAGCAGATTTTCAATAACTTCATTCAAGAAGTGAGTGCCTCTATCACTAACTAGCTCTATAGGTAGCCCGTATCTAGTGAACACATTCTCAAATAAAAACTTAGCTGTTGTTTGAGCATCGTTCTTCGTTGTGGCTTTTACCTCTACCCACTTTGTTAGATAGTCTGTCGCAACAATGATATATTCTGCATGGGAACCCTTAGCTGGGGGATTAATAGGACCTACGAAGTCTATTCCCCACTTAGAGAATGCACGTCCACCCATCATAGGTTTCAGTGGCATCTCATCTTTACGTATAGGATATTGAGTTCTCTGACAGACATCACAGCGTTTCACATAGGTATGTGCATCCATGTGAAGGGTCGGCCACCAGAAGCCCGCAAATAGTATTGCCTTGATCACCCGATCTGGTCCAAAGTGTCCTCCTGCTACACCTTGGTGAGCAGTGTCCAAGATCTTGAGATATTCACTCTCATGGACACATAGTCTCACGTAACCGTCTTTACCACCTTTGTATAGATTATCACCAATAAGTGAGTAATCCTGGGCTTCTTGTTCTAAACTCCTTTTCCTAGCCAGAGTCATGTCTGGAGGGAATGTTTTCGTCCTCAGAAAAGATACTAGTGGTTCACTCCAATCGGGCACTATGGACACTTGATAAAGAGTGGCATGTTCCACAGGTGGTTTAGTGCAGCAGATTGGGCATTCCTTGCACAACTTTTGGACGTCAGCTTCCATAGTTGGCCAATGCACTCCGAGTCTCCTTAGTGTCTGTAGGGTTCGTTGTTTTGAGTAGTGTTGCTCCAATGCACCTACATGTGCTAATTGCAACCATTTAGCGTACTCATCCTCTTCCACACAACAAGCCAAGATCCCTTGATCTGTGTGCTTGTACATACTTCCTGCCATGATGTGATACTTTTGGGCTTTTACTACCTCTCTATCCTATGTGTTTATTACTCGGTGGTTAGGTCCGTATGTCAACACTGGTACCAATGGCTTAGCCCACTGCGGCACCACTTCCAAATTAAACAAGTAAGCATCAGGAAGGTCATCTGACACTCCTTGTGGGGCTTCTCCAGATGTGAGCCTAGAGAGATGATCTGCTCTCAAATGAGTCCTCCCTTTTCTCACCACAACCTCGAAATCATATTCCATTAGTAAGAGAAACCATCTTACTAATCTTCCTGTACTGCATGGCTTGTTCACAAGATATAACAATGCTTGGTGGTCAGTAAAAAATTTAAACTTGTTTGCAAGCAAATAGTGTCTAAATTTCTTAACTGCATATACCATGCCTAAGCCTTCTCTCTCAGTAGTGGTATAATTTCGTTCAGCTGCATTCAGTTGTCTACTAGCATAGGCAATTGGAAGATCCATATTACCTTCACCCGTAGGTTGTGTGAGTACACACCAATAGCATAATTGGATGCATCCACGTGAACATGGAATGGCTTGTTCCAATCTGGTGTGGTCAAGATTGGTGTTGAACATAATCTTCGTTTAAGCTCCTGGAAGGAATTCTCACATTCCTCAGTCCACTCAAAGTTAGTCAGAAGTCCGTACATGGGCTTTGCAATGACAGCATACATGTGAATGAACCGGCGATAGTAACCACAATGTCCCATGAAAGCTTGTACTTCCTTGACATTCCTTGGCCTAGGTAGCTCTGCTATGGCTCTCGCTTTCTCTTCATCAGTGGATATGCCATTCTTTGACACTATGTGTCCTAGAATCTTGCCTTGCCTGACCATAAAAACGCACTTTTCTGGGTTCAGGCAGACTTGATATTCTCTACATTTGTGAAAGATTTGTCTGAGTTCAGGAATATGGGTTTGTCTAATGTTGGAATGAGCACAAAGATCATCAACATAGACTTCTAAATTCTTCCTCAGGAACTCCTTAAATACATGGCACATCAGCCTTTGGAAGGTAGCTGGTGCATTGGTAAGCCCAAATGGCATTACATGAAAGGCAAATATACCCCACTCTATGGCAAAAGCTATCTTATGCTGATCTTCTGGAGCTATGGCTACTTGATTGTAGCCCGAAAATCCATCGAGGAAGCTGTACACTTCCTTGCCTGCTACTCTTTCTAAGAGATGCTCTGTGATAGGAAGCGGATAGTTATCTCGAATTGTGGTTGCATTAACCTTCTTCAAGTTAATGCATACACGTAATTTACCATTCTTTTTGGGCACCACAACAATGGGGGATACCCATTCAGTGTGCTCAATTTCATAGATAAATCCAGCTTCAACCAGTCTATCTATCTCCTCTTTGATCTTGGCAGCGTAATTATCATTGTATGTATATGGCTTTTGCTTAGAGGGTTTGGCATCTGAGGTCATGGGGATGGTGTGTGAGCATATGTCAGGGTCCACACCTTTCAAGTCCTTATAACTCCAAGCGAACACCTCTCTGTATTCTCTTAGCAAGGCTATCAATTCTTGCTCTTCTTCTTCCGTCAGGTCATGTCCTATGTAAGTGCATCTCTCTTCTCCCTCTTCCATGGCTACCACAATTTTCTTTGTGGTTTCTTTGTTATCATAGGCCTCTCCTGATTGTGCCTCTCGTTTAGGCATTCTGATCATGACTCTCCTGTCATCTATCTCATACTTCTTAAAATTTTATGGGACCTCAAACAAAGATTCCTCCTCTTCTTGTGTGACTTCTTTCTTCTTCCTTTTCTTTCCTTCTTCCTTAGGAGTTACATGTGTGGCTAGCCTTACGTCTTTTGTAAGCTCTCCGTGCCTCTGGGGTTGAAATTCTACTTCATAGAAGTATTCTGCATCTGATGCAAAAGGTGGGTCCATAATGATTGACTCTAGATCAGAGTCACTCGCATCCTCAAATGCATCAGGGCTAGGTTCGCATTCTTCTAACACTGCCTCTCCCATGATTGGCTCTATGGAGAAAACTGAAATGTCATAGCCATCCTCATCACAGTGAGGTGTCCATTGTTCTTCATTGATGGCTACATCCATTGTTGCTAGGATTTCTGCCCAGCCATGGGGTTCAAATTCTTCGTTCGGAAAGACTACAGGTGCATAGGCTGGGTCTTGAATTGATCTATGTGTTTCTTTTGCACCTACCTCTCTGGCTTTTTCTCTCTTCTCTTCTTCTACTGCTACTTTGCACATCCATAAGTGGGTGTCTTCATGCATCCATGAGGATCCTGACCCTATGGAATGCACCGATTCTGTATCATCTTTGGCTCTATGGATGGGATTCCATTGGATGGGAGGGACATCTCTATGAGAGTAATCTTTGAGATTCACTTTGGTCGTAACACCTAAGTGTTGTAGGTACAAGGAGTTGGTTCCCCAGTCCTGTACCACTTGCAACTGTCGCATAAAGGGTCTTCCCAAGATCATCTCATAGGCATGATTTTTGCTGAAGTCACATATAGCAAATGTATGCTCAAACTCGACACCACAGGTGGTGAGAGTTATTCCTTCTAGCAATCCTAAGGGTCTCTCAATATGACCATCGGCCATCTGCAATTTCATTCTCGTTGGCCTGAGTGCTGGCTTGCCCCAACGCTTCCATAGGGAAGTGGTGGCAATTGCAACTCCTGCACCTGAGTCCAAAATTGCCTTGGTGGTGTACTCCTGGTAGGTAATGGGAAGATAGGTGTTCCCTTCTTCACCTTCACACATATCTCCTATCTTATCCAAGGGTATCTCTGGCACTGTCCTATGTGATCCTACCTGGGAACAAGGTTTTGATATCTCTGGTACTTGTTTGGCTACATGTTTCCATAGCTCTGGCCTTACTTTGAGTAGCTCTTCTAAGGTGAGGTTGCATTGTACTTTAGTGTTTTTCACTACCTCTGTGTTCCTGGGTATGAGTGAGTCCTCATTCCGTACCATGACCGTGGGTGCTCTCATACAAGTAGACTTAGCTTCCCATGGGCCTGTGAAGTGGGGTAATTCTTGTAAAGAATTAGACTCAAAGTCTAGTCTTTCCTGAGAGTGGGTGCTCTCCTGCTCCTCATCAATGGATGGGATGTCTTGTGGGAATTGTCATGTGCATCATCCACAAGTTCAATGGGAGGAGGGACTTCACTTTCTTTAGCCCATTTGTCTTCTTGAATCTTGCGTAGGAATTCTGGTGTGAACCGATTCATAGAAGATGATGTGTCTGGCTCCGTAGAGTTAGGCACATAGGCTTCAGGCACATAGGCTTCCTGAGCAGGAATGCTTACTCTTTCACTTGCCTTGTCCTTGTGTTGAGAGGCGGGTTCCTTTTCTGATTGTGCAATCAGCTTCTCTATTCTTTCTAACAGTCCATCAAAGTGTAACTGTGTCTTCGCTGAACTAGAGATGTTAAATAGGCGACTGGCTTCAAACATGGTCTGAGCCAACTCCACCATCTTCGCATAAATTTTGGTTCGTTCAAGCTCTAGTTCTGCTCTAGGGTAACACTTTTCATGATCAGTTACGTTTGGCCCTTCTTGGATTCTGGCCTGATATGCTTTAAGCATCATATTAAGGTCTTCGGGAGTGGGATCTACTAGGACTAATCCTACTCTAGGGGGTGGTGGAATTAGTTGAGGAGGGTTGGAAGGTGGAGGGTCGGATGGAGTTGGGAATGGTGGAGGTGGGGTAGTGTGAGAGGGAGTTTGAGATGTGAGTTCAGTTATCTTGGCCTTTGTTTCTCTGAGGCTTTCCTCGAGTTCACTCATCTTTTTTGCCCATTGCCTTTTCATTCTTTCACGGCTATCTCTCCAAGCTCTAGTCCTCTTCTTTGTCATGCTCTCTGTTTCACTAACATCTGGGCTCTTTTCCTGGTCTACCCCTTGGTTTTGCTGCAATGCTTGAGCTCTAGTGATCACTTGCACTGGTGTAGTGGACATCACACTTCCTGTGGAGTCTACAACTAACCCAATAACATTAATGGGAGTTATTTTTGGCATATTGCTGGGATTCTTTGGGCAATCTCGTAAGAGATGCTCCTTTCCACACTCCTGGCAATAGCCCTGAATCGTCACTGATTGGGTTTGGGTAGGTGCAGGCATGGGGCAATCACGAATGAGGTGATCTCCCTGACATCTATAGCATGGTCCTTAGGGAATGGGGGTCTTACTTGCCTAGGTTGAGGCCTAGGCTTGGGGTTTGCATACATGGCGTTTGTGTAATCTGACTCCCAACTAGGTTCATTTGGCTCTTCACTATAGTAAGACTCACCATGTTCAGGAGACTGCATGTAGTAGGCCTGGGGGCTATCAACATGTGTAGAATCAAAGCTATGGTCACTCGGGTCACTTTCAAAAAGCAATGGTGTTACAGGGACTATAGCTCTATTCAGGTTCTCTTCTGCAGCTGCATATTTTACTGGGATCACATTAGTAGGAGCAGGTGGTTGCTGTGTTAGCACTGGCTGGGGTCTCAGTTGGTTTGGTAGGGTTGGTAGGTTTGTTGAGGTCTCACATACTGCTGAGGTAGGTACTGGTTCTGGTATCTTCCTTGTTGAGGGTATGGTTGTGGGTACGTCTGTCTAACGGTTTGCTTATTGTAGGGACAATCTTGCGCGGTGTGATTGGTGTACCTTCGTTCTATGGTGCAGTATTGGCTACTAGGATTAACTTGGGGTTGAGCCATAATGGGACAGACATTCGCCATATGGTCGCCTCCACAAGTGTAGCACCGCTTAACTGGGGCAAATCTCGGAATTTGTTTGCTAGAGACACCTAGTTTTTGAGCTACCTTCTCTGCAAGTTCCTCAATTGATGTGGATTGCGTGGAAGAGAGGCTAGAGGCACTATCTGAATCTTTGTATATCTTGGAAAGCTCTAACTCCTCCCCTAGGTTATCCTCAATGTCAATACACATGCGTACACACTCTTCTATGGTCCTAGGGTACTTCAAGTACACATATGATCTTAATTTGGTACTTAGCAGTCCGTCCAAGAATAGAGCCACTTGCTTAGCTGGTGTGGGTAGCTCAGGGAGAGGGCATCTCTCCAAGTATTGCCTAAATCTTCTTCCTGTAAGTCTCACGATTTCTTGAGGGGTTTGCTTAAAGCTATGAATCAATGAGGAGGTATTATGTCTTATGCCACTCTTAGAGAATTCAATAATGAAACCCTCTAGGGTTTGGTCTATGCTCCTGAACTGTCTCTCATTCAATGGTTGGAACCACGTGAGGGCTGTGTTCCTAAGGGTTAGACCAAAGGCATTATATTGTGTGAATAGGTCCTTCACTTGTTCTGCTCTCAAGACTTGCCTAAACTCTGCCACATGATCGTATGGGTCTCCTGTGCCATCGAAGTAATTTTTCATGGACTTGACTAACTGAGTCGGTCTCAGAGTCCTTGTGTGCTCTCTAGGTTGTGGTAGAGGGAACTCATCCGCATTTCTTTGATTCCTGGGAGCTCTAAGTACCTCAGGTTCGACTCTGTTTGTTTCCGTCCTCATTCTTTCTCTGCCCCCTGTGTTGGCAAAGCTTACTTCTGGCCTATCTCTACTTCTGTCTCTTTGAGTTCCATGAGCTTGGGATGTTCCCGCTCCAGGGTGACCATAGGACACATTTGATCTTGGTTGGGGGAAAATAATTTCACCTTTCCAAGTGTAAGCATGCCTATCATTTTCTGTCACCACAAAGATCCTCTCTGAAGCATGATCTAAGTAGGTCACTCTGCCTGGGCTATCAGGATCCTTAAACTCATAATCATGATTGTTCCTATATCAATTGGTCGATCAAATTTATACCTCCAAAAGGCTTCGTCAGTTCCTCGGTTCAAAAGCAGATCTATGCTCTTATTATCTTGGGGAATCCACTCTGGTGTGATAATCCTAGTGAGAACAGATTTGCCTCGGGGGGTCCTTGGTTCTTCACCCATGCTTCCCTGCTCTAGGTCACCTCAGTCCGTTCCTGGGATCTCATTCCCAAATTCATCCGTCCTATCTGGATGACTGGTGACTACATATATTGTCCCTTCCTTGTCTAAGTATGCTCCGTTTTCGAACTTGTTAGCTGGGCTCTAATCCAATGGATTGATCAGGATTCTTAATCTGTACCACAGATCTTCCTAGGCCGTCCTCATAGATGCTATCACCCAATCGGTTGGTCCTAAGGTATTCCAACTGCGTTTTGTAAGGGCCTTCTACCCTGTGCAAGTATGGCACTCCTGAAATTCCTGTAGGTCTCTCCATACCTTGAGACATCTCTGATTTACTAGTCTCAGAGCTAGGATAATACGAATGATGGCTCAACTACTGGGCCCAAGACCTCGCAATATGATTGACACTAGCCTCTGAAGACCTAAGACTTTGTCTATCTCTCCCTAGATGTTGCCCTGATCTAAGGTTCATAAGCCTGATTGAATAACCCAAATTTGCCCAAGTACAACCTCGTTGCAGAGTCCTTTTGTATCAGTTACTTGATTCTTTTTTTGGTGGATTACCGCGTTTATAATCTTGTCTGATATCACGTCGTCAGGTATACTTGAGTGTATTTCTGCACTGTATGTTGATCGTTCCTCGTTATATTCTTTCCTTTAAGGTTATCGCATCATGAAGAGATTATGTTTAATCTTGAACTTGAGTGCATAGGTAGTCTTCAACTTGATTGATGCCTATCGCCGTCCTAGCCTACTCACATCACTAGTCGTTCTTAGCGTAAGCTAGGAATTGACAAAGGGAGTTGAGAATATTCCGACCTTTCTTGTTGATCCCTTGCTTTATGATGCTCAAGAACCCGAGTCTCAAGCTTGCAAAGAAACCCTTGCTTTGTATGCTCTCAATTGCTCTCAATGGACCTGTAAAAGTCCCAAGATTAGCTCAAGACTTAAATTCAAATGACAGACAGGTCACTTTCATGCATGTAATTCACAGGCCAAATCCCCTTTGCCTTTATGGAAAACAATCCCAAGGACCCTTCAGCTTTCCTACCCCGGGGGATGGTCAACTTCAAAATACCCTATCTAATTATCCTGCAAACGGATTTCGTATGAGAAAGTTATGTCCGATCAGGGTTTAGGTGCTAAAACAGGGTTCAAAACAGTTTACTCAGGCAGACAGGAATTCTTGAATTACTTGGGTTGCGGCCTCACAATGTAATGCTAAACCCTTAAAAGTTCCCCAAAAAATTAGACCACTATTTTTTTGCCCTTAAAAATTGGCCAAATTTGCCCTTCTATCGCGTTCGCAAGTTCTGTCAGTCGCGATTGACAGGTCAGTCGCGATTGATGTGTCGATCGCGATTGACAGGTCCGTCGTGGCTGTCAGTCGCGATTGATGGGTCAATCGCGATTGACACGTGGCTCGAAAAGTCAATCAGTCGTGGTCAAAGGGTCGTTGACTCTATCAGTCGCGATTGATCGGTCGATCGCGATTGACAGGTCGGTCGCGAGGGTCTGTCCGTCGTGGTCAAACAATCGTTGACTGTGTCGGTCACGATTGACAGAGCCGTCGTGGGCTGTCAGTCGCGATTGATGGGTCGATCGCGATTGATGACTCAATCGCGATTGACACGTGTCACGCGTATGATCTGTCCGTCGTGGTCAATCGGTCGTTGACTCTGTCGATCGCGATTGACAGAGCCGTCGTGGGATGTCAGTCGCGATTGACTGGTCGATCGAGATTGACAGGTCTGTCCGTCGTGGTTTGTCGATCGCGATTGACTGAAATCTGATGAATTTCAAAAATCTAAACACAGTTTTGGGAAGCTCTAGGCCTGTAGATCATCGTTTTGCACTTTGTTTGGCAAATGGAGCATTTTTTCTGTCATTCGCGATTGACGGAGACCGGCGACACAGAGACAGTTGCCAAGATTTCTGTACCTGCGCGAAGTGCTGGAGAAGATGATGCAGCATGTACCTGCAAGACAGCTCAAGAAACATGCAAAAACAGCACACACAATATTGCTCTCTCGCTCTCTCTCACAAGTGGAATGAGGGGAATGGAAGGAGAAAGGAAATATAGTCAAAAAACTGAAATTTTTGCGATGATGGAGATGGAGGTGGGAGATGGTGATGATGATGATGGTGATGAAGGAAACAAAAGGAAATATATAAAAGTGAAGAAAATACCTATAACTCCAACGCTTCAACTTTACGTCTTACCATCACACGCTCGTCCTCAAAGCTCGATCCCCGGCAACGGCGCCAAAATTTGGTGTAGCTCAGTGATGAGTAGCACCTCCTTTAATGTCAATCCGGGAAGACGTGAGGATGGTATGAAGACCTCGAGCAAGTGGAGGCACAAGTGCGTGGGTGAGAAGCACACAAACATGCACACACATACACACACACGCGCACACACAGCAAAACAAAGAGTGAGAAGCAATGGAGTTCTTAGATCGCTTTCAAGAAGCTCTTACAAGTTCATTTCAATTACAATCTAACCTCAAGAATGAGCTCTCTAGCTCTATTTATAGTTTTTGACTAGGTTTTGGCCCTGTCCAGACCTAGTGTCCGGCCTAGTTAAAAATTAGGTTCCAAGGCCAATTTGAGTGCTTAAACGGAGTCTAAAAAATACGAAAATTGATATGTAGGCACTTCTAAGGCTCCTCAAGCTCAAGGACTCCTTGACTTGCACAAAATGGAGCTACAAAAATACGAAATGGTATTTACAATGGTTTTTAGTGATTAAAATCACTATTTGTGTAGGGATTTTCTCTGTTGGTTTGTCGTACACATCTTTGAGCTCCCTACTTGCTCTTTCTTCTTGTGTGCTCCACTCCTTGATGTCTGAAAAATTTAGATGGCCTACTTGCCAGATCTTCTTTGGCTACTGTGTCTGCTTGTGCTATCTCTTCGTTCCGACCCTCTTTGTCTTGTGGCTCCTTCGGTTCCCTGACTGCTGCCAACAAGCTATCATCGCAGTGCAGGCTTCTATGCCACAGGCGTCTTGCAAAAACCCCAAGGATACCCAAGGATATCAAGACGCTTCGCAGCTCGTTCGCACTGATTAGTCCGTTGCGGTCTTTGTCAGACACGTTGAACGCATCCACGAGGTCCTCATCTCCATGGGTCTGAATAGTCGTAATTTGACTGCTTCTCCCAGTTGAAATCGAATTTCATACCGCATACGGTACTGTAGAATTGGCTAAACTCTCGCTTGTCAACATATTGTTCGTTGTTCTCAACGACTCTCGAGATATCACGGGAATCGACCAGGCCATATCCATTCTCATCAAAGATACTGAAAAAATTTCGTGAAGCATCTGGATGTGAGGTACGGAGGTCGTGGAATCGAGATCAAACTCGCGATCGACGCTCTCGTCTTCTTGGCAGCCTTTGCGAGATGTGGATGACTTAAGTACGCAGTCGAAATGCCACGAATCCCTGAGCAGATCTACGACTTCTATAGATTTGCTGGAGTGCTTCATTTGTCGAGCGACTCACTAATGTTATCTTGAGTGCGAGATTTTTTGGTACTGGTGGCAAAATGTGGCGAGCATGCACCTCAATGCGCTTAGTGCGAGCATGCAACATAGGGTTCCTTGCAATTGCCAATACACTTTGACTATCAGTGAAGATGGTGGTGGCATAAGAGTAACCAACACCTAGGTCAACCATAATGCATTTGAGCCATACACACTCAACACTTGCTAGAAAGCAGCCGTATACTCAACCTCATAACTAGAAGTAGCCATAGTAGGTTGCTTCATGCTCAACCAAATATGCATGAGCTACCAAGCATGAAGCAAAAACCACTCGTGGTCACACGAATTTCATAGAAACTAGCGTAGTGTGAGTCAACGAAAGAATGTAAATCTGGCAATACTGATCCCCCTTGGGATAAAACAATCTAAGTATTGGGGTACCACTAAACTAGAAAAAGATGCCCTTAACTGCATGCCAATGCTTAACACATGGGCCATGCATAAACCTGCTAATGTGTGAGAAAACCAACTGAATATATGGCCCAGTAATGCATAAGTAAGTCAAGCATCTTATAGTCTGCTCATAGAGAACAACATCAAATGCATCCATAGCATCATGAACACTCAACTGTAAACCATTTTCCATACGAGTGGCAATAGATTTATGTCTTCAAGGCCAAAACCCTGCAGTAATGTGTCAATATATTTTTCTGAGGCAAAGCTATTCTGCCAACAAGTTGCATAAGAAAATGCCAGAATAATGATGCAAATGCCCCAAATCTCACATCTCAAATGAGGCATGAAAATGAAACTTTAAATTAGAAATATTGAAATTTTTGCCTTCATAGCCAAGCACTCTGAGCTTGAATCCTATACACGACCCATTCAAGCGATTATGCCTATTTGACCCTCATTGATTGTTTCTTTTTGCTTGTATTGGTCATCTACTGAGATGAAGGAGAAGAATGCGATCTTAGGTGTTTGTCCATCTGAGAAACCTCTAGATTTTATGGTTCAAGAGGGATTAAAGGTGATTAATTTTCCATATGCAATGAATCTTCGATCCCACCTTTGATTTTGAAGGACTTGTGGAGAAAAATAAAGCATTTCTTATGGATGAATGGGAGACCTTCATTAGGATAGTTAATGGTCAAGGAGCTATCATGTCTGGCAAAGCTTATATCCAGCCTATCATTTTTGTTAAGGATACTTTGGACACGACCAGAAGCACGAGAAAATGTAGGAAGAGTTCCTCCTTGCTAGGCACGATAGAACTTTGCCCATAACAACAAAATAATTGTTGTTTATTGCCCTTGAGCATAGGGTTTTTGATTTCTCTTCGTCACATCCCATGAGTGACTTGTTCTTTGGTTCACCAACTCCAGTTAGTTGAGGCGTATATAACACTATACCTTGATGTTTTATCCCACGTTTAGCTAGAAATGCATTAAAGTTAGAAGACATATATTCCCCCTCCCCCCTCGAACATAATAGAGGTTTCCCATTTTACATGCTAACAGATCCTCAACCAAAACTAGAAATTGTTTGAAGCACATAAATACTTCAGAGTTTGCCTTCAATGGATATACCCATGCATGCCTGGAAAAGTCATCGATGAGAGTCATGAAGTAAAGTAGTTCCCAAAAGAAGATGTCTGCATAGGACCACAGACATCACTATGTATAAGCTCCAATTTTTGAGTAACCCGTACTAAATCATCTTTTGGAAAGGAGGAATGCTGCATTTTGCCAAAAATACAGCCTTCACAAACATGTTTTCTGGGTGCCTCATGTTTGGGCAAAGAGGATACTATCTCAAATTTCTGGAAGCGTACCAAACTACCAAAATTCAGATGACCAAAGCGTGCATGCGAAAGCTCTGCATCTGACATAGCCTGAGAGTCATGTACTTCACATGCCAAATCATTTACATATCTCTCATATTCTATCAGCTTATGCAGCCCGCGACATAAAATACCAGAAGCAATAATGACATCGCCATTTGACAAATCATGAACTGTACATATGTCATCGACAAATTTCACAACCAAGCCAATCTTGGCTACTGTAGAAACTAATAACAGATTTTACTTGATCCCTGGCATAAAGAAAGCAACTCACAAAGTGAAAGAACTACCATCAGCAATGGTCAAAATGATCTTACCAACTCCCATAACAAGATAAGAGGAGTTGTTTGCACATGTAACAATATTTCCTCTAGGGGCAGGCTCGAGTGAAGAGAAGAAATTGTGCTGTGAGGTAATATGTTTGGTTGCCCCACTATCAGAGAACCAAACATCTGAGTCTACTACACACATGCACTACTCATTAGAAGATGGCTCAAGATTGCAAACATTAGTAAATGCCCATTCTTCATCCTGCACAAGATTAGCAAACTCTATTTTCGATGTAGAGGCCTTTCCAACAACCATTCTGGCCTCTTTCCCAATTCACTTAACAATATCCTTGAATATCTCTTTTTTCTTTTCTCTAGATTTTTGCCCATTTTTTGAACTATAATTCACACTAACTCTAGTGGCTATTCTCATGTTCATTTTCATTATTTTCCTACTTATAATTTTCATGATTTAATTGATCTCTCCAACTTTATACCTTCTCTTGATCAATTATTTTATCTTTATCTAACACATACATTGCTTCATCTTTCTTAATTTTCACTTGAATTGCTTCATCATGTTCTTGCTTATCCTCTTCCAGCCTATCTTTCAAAATTTCCTCAACCTTCTGCTTCTACAATTTCAATAGTTAGATTTTTCTTGATTTTCATTTGGTATCCCACTCTCTTTATGATTAGATTGCATATCTTCACATGTTTTTGGCCTCCATTGTTCCCTAACTATATTATATGGTCTTGGATTAGAGCTTGATCGATCAAAATACTGATCCATTCCCCCTCTTCCTATATTCAAGTGCAAAGGTTTATGTTCATGATAATTACAAATCTTCCTTTTTAGTTTAGTTACCAAATTTATCTACATGCATCTCTATATGCAACACAATCCAGAAACATATGGAAAAATTGATCACACCTTAAACGTCTTTTGGGTCAATTTCAAAACCTATTTTTTTTCTCTATGTAGCTCTAGGGGTGGATTTTATTTTCATCTGAATGTTCTTGATCAAGTGAGAGTAGACATATTATGGAATTGGACGTGATATTCGTTTTTACCCATGGATGTTTGGAGATCTTTCATTTGGTTGAACAACATCTCAAAAATAGCTATATATAACTATGTGGATATCCCATAAGGTTCATGTTATAACCTAGAAGAATGCGCTTTAGACATTCATTCAAGTGCTTGATTGGAGGAAACTCTATTGTAGTTTCCTTATTTAATTATCTTCCAATGCTAGCTTCACCTATAACTTTAACCCATGCTTGAATCTTGCTAAGTAAGGGCAATAGATTTCCCTAATCAGAAAAAGCTTTGATTTCCTTTATTCCTTGCATTCGTCATGCTATGTCTTCATGCCTATCTTTTGCTCATTAACATCCTCTCCTTTTCTATTGATTTCTCTTAATAAAGCTTTCTTTTTAGTTAAGAGGATCTCTAACTCTAATGTTTTCATCCATTTTTCAAGCAAAGTATGGCGAAGGCAAAGGAGACTAACAAAAGAACTATATGTAGATAATCTAGTCAAGGGACTAAGAACAAGAGGTTAAAAAATTATAGTAATAAAGTAGGAAAGATTACCAAAATGCAAACACTTAAAACTAGATTGGTTTCTCAAAGATGAATACTAAGAATAGGGGAAGCACTATTTTAAGTATTTGGGAAGTATCATCCAAAGGCTTACTTTCATAAAAATTTCAATGATATTTCTTTCAAGCTATATAAAAAATAAGAGGCAATAGTTATATTCAATAGTTTACTCACGTCGCGGGGCCCAAGGCCACTCGATAGTTCAAGTGCAACTCCATTTATGTTTGGCAGGACCACAAACACACATAAGTAAATCTTATTCCAAATTTTAGCATGCACATTTCTTGTGGATGGTGGAGAGCTTAATTTTAATTAACCATCAAAGATTTATTTCTCAAGCATTATATTACTTCAGTGATAAAATGGGCTCCTTGATCCAATTTGATTAAAAGTCTTAATTGGTAATTCCAATTTGATTAAAAGTCTATTCAAACAAAGAAATAGAAGTAGTTTCACCCATTTCTCCGATAACTTTTGGCATCCTTCCTGAATATGCGTAGAGGGTGTCCATCCTTCCTGAATATGCGTAGACACAAAAGTAAAAGCTGAACCTTCACCGGTGATTATCACTCAGAGTTTGGATTGTGTGTCTTACTAGCTTTTATAATCTTATATTCTCTCTCGCTAGGAGTGAGGGAATTTATGTATTAGTGAGCTAGACGTAGATGTGAGCCTCACAAACTGTGGACAAACGTCTACACACTTAACTCGGCACAAAGATTTTGTGTGAACCTCGCACGTATACATGGCATTATTACACATCTTAGTTCTTCTCTTGCATAAGTCAGATGGATACTCTTAGTTGGGCTCACACAGAGGCGACGGAACAAACACTCAAAACTGCACTATTCCAGGTGGAACATTGACAAAAAAATTAGTTCTACCGTTCATGTGTTCACAAAAGAAGGAGGAACTATGCAAAAACTATTTTCGTGCCGCCGCCCTATGTGAAGATAAAGAACGGTGGAACAACTACTTTTTTTTCACATAAACCCTTACAAATGTACAAAAAAGATCATACTATTAAATAAAAAATTCTTAACAATTACATAAAAAAACATATCGTGTTACTATACATTGGATTGAAATGAAACATAACATAGTAACTCCAATACATTATGAACATAATGATGATGATGTATCCATCTCTTTCAAAGCTTCATTTTCAAAATGCTTCTAAACATAAGTTAGTGATAGTTGGACTTGTGGAAGGTCAAACGTGACTTGTGGATGGTCAAACGTGACCCATTAGTGTTATAGGCATATATAGAAGCTGATGGAAAAAAAACTCCTAAAGTGGGATAAAATTTCCCCGATAGTCTTAGTGTGTTCACACACATCACTACAAAACTATATCAACCAATCTCCCCTAGGAGTGATGCGGTGAAAAAGGAGCTGGCACTCATGTATAAGGAAATGCCAAGCTATGTGGAATCAATCCACAAAAGGAAGCGAGCCCAAAGCTTTGCGAAAAGCTGCAAACTTTTCCCTAAGGAGAGCCTTTGTAAAACGTTCTGTAATGTTCTCTTGTGTGGGCACATATGCCAAAGTGATCTCTCTACCAACGAGCCTCTCCCTCAAATAATGATAGTGCACCTCAATGTGCTTAGTGCGAGCATGCAACATAGGGTTCCTTGCAATTGCCAATGCACTTTGACTATCAGTGAAGATTGAGGTGGCATAAGACTAACCAACACCTAGATCAGCCATAATGCATTTGAGCCATACACACTCAACACTTGCTAAAAAGTAGCCCTATACTCAACCTCATAACTAGAAGTAGCCATAGTAGGTTGCTTCATGCTCAACCACAATATGCATGAGCTACCAAGCATGAAGCAAAAACCACTCGTGGTCACACGAATTTCATAGAAACTAGCGTAGTGTGAGTCAAAGAAAGAATGTAAATCTGGCAATAGTGATCCCCCCTTGGGATAAAACAATCTAAGTATTGGGGTACCACTAAAGTAGCAAAAGATGCAATTAACTACCTGCCAATGCTTAACACATGGGCAATGCATAAACCTGCTAATGTGTGAGAAAACCAACTCAATATATGGCCTAGTAATGCATAAGTAAGTCAAGCATCGAGAAGCCTGCTCATAGAGAAAACAACATCAAATGCATCCATAGCATCATGAACACTCAACTTTAAACCTTTTTCCATAGGAGTGGCAATAGTTTTATAGTCTTCAAGGCCAAAACCCTGCAGTAATGTGTCAATATATTTTTCTGACACAAAGCTATTCTGCCAACAAGTTGCATAAAAAAAAGCCTGAATAATGATGCAAATGCCCCAAATCTCACATCTCAAATGAGGCATGAAAATGAGCCTTTAAATCAGAAATATTGAAATTTTTGCCTTCATAGCTAAGCACTCTGAGCTTGAATCCTATACACGACCCATTCAAGCGATTATGCCTATTTGACCCTCGTTGATTGCTTCTTTTCAGTTGTATTGGTCATCTACTGAGATGCAAGAGAAGAATGTGATTCTAAGTGTTTCTCCATCTGAGAAACCTCTAGATTTTATGGTTCAAGAGGGATTAAAGGTGATTCATTTTACATATCCAATGAGAATCTTCGATCCCACCTTTGATTTTGAAGCACTTGTGGAGAAAAACAAAGCATTTCTTATGGATGAATGGGAGACCTTCATTAGGATAGTTAGTGGTCAAGAAGCTATCATGTCTGGCAAAGCTTATATCCAACCTATCATTTTTGTTAAGGATACTTTGGACAGGGCCACAATCACGAGAAAATATAAGAAGATTTCCTCCTTGCTAGGCAGGATAGAACTTTGTCCATAAAAACAAAATAATTGTTGTTTATTGCCCTTGAGCATAGGGTTTCTTATTTGTCTTCATCACATCTCAATTGGAAAGAATGAAGAAAAGGAACATGATCAAGAAAAAGGGGCATCCTTAGATGTTTCTCTTGAGAAATATTCAGAAAGTAAAGACAAAGCGATAGTTGAAGGGATTAGCCTCCAATTCGAAGAAGAAGAAGATATCAAAAACTTTGATGTCGCTACTTTGAGAGTAGAGGCTTTAGAGAGCGAGAAGAAAATGTGAAAATCTTAGAAGAAGTTGCAAGGAGGTTTGTAAACGGGAAAGATGAAAGTAAAGAGGATTTTCTAAGCCTAGACCTATCCTTGTTGAATAAAGAATTCAAAGACTCATCCAAAGCTCTCTCATGCTGCTATGAAAGAGTGATCTCACAGAAGGCAAGCCTTACAGAATGGAAGAGATGCTCAGGCACATGCATTGATAGCTTTGTCTATCAAGCGTGGCATTATTCCTCACATTCACTCTTGCAAAACAACTAAGGATGCTTGGGACACACTTACCACATTGTACTAGCCTAGGAATGAGGCTTATGTTGCTTACCTCCGAAAAAAATTGGAGAATGAGTACATGAATGAAGGTGATTCTATCGATATTTTTCTCACAAAGATCAAGGATTTGAAAGAACAGTTGATTTCTACTAATGAAGTTATACCAAATAGCTCACTTATGCAAACCATTATAAATTGTCTTCTTGGCTCATATCAGAGTTTTGCTTCTACTCTTCGTTTGATGATGAAAGGCAATTCAAACGCCTTGTAATTTGAGGAGTTAGTCTCTATTCTGTTGCAGGAAGATTAGTCTAGGCAGAACACGCCCATCATGTATGTTGCAGATCAAGCTTTCTTGGCTAGTTAGAAGGGCAAAGGTAAGTTGAGCTCTTCTACTAGTTAGCAAAAATCTGCAAATGTTGCACATTCAAAGAAGTAAGGCAAAGACGAGAAGAAATCAGAAAAGCAAAAAGTGATTTGCAAATAGTTTAAAGAAAATGATCATGTCATTAAGAGTTGTCCAAAACTGACTGCTAAAGAGGCAAAGAAGAAAGAGGCCTAAATGATTGTTGCAGAGGCCTCTAAAACAAAAACAGAGTCTGCTAATCTAGCTTGTGCAGGATGAAGAATGGGCATTTACTACTGTTTGCAGTTTTGACCCATCTTCTCATGACCAGTGCATGTCTGTGGTGCATGTCTTCTTTGATAGTGAGATGATAAAACATATTACCTCGCAGCACAATTTCTTATCTTCACTTGAGCCTGCCCGTAGAGGGAATACTGTTACATGTGCCAACAACTCCTCTTATCTTGTTATGGGAGTTGGTAAGATCATTTTGACTACTGCTGATGGTAGTTCTTTCACTTTTTCAGTTGCTTTATTTGTAACACGGATCAAGAGAAATCCGTTATTAGTTTTTGCATTAGCCAATGTTGGCTTGGTTGTGAAATTTATTGATGAGAGATGTATAGTTCATGATTTGTCAAATGGCAATGTCATTATTGCTTTTGGCATTTTATGTCGCGGGCTGTATAAGCTCATAGACTATGAAAGATCTGTAAATGATTTGGCATGTGAAGTACATGATTCTCAGGCTATGTCAGATGTCAAGCTTTGGCATGCACACTTTGGTCTTCTGAATTTTGCCAGTTTGGTATTCTTGTAGAAATCTGAAATGGATCCTCTTTGCCCAAACTTTAGGCACCTTGAAAACATGTTTATGAAGGCTGTATTCTGGGCAAAATGCAGCATTCCTCCTTTCCAAAAGATGGTTTATTACGGGGTACTAAAAAATTGCAGCTTGTACATAGTGATGTCTATGGTCCTTTGCAGACATCTTCTTTCGGGAACTATCTTTACTTCGTGACTTCCATCAATGATTTTTCCAGGCATGCATGGGTATATCCATTGAAGGAAAAGTCTAAAGTGTTTATGTGCTTCAAACAATTTCTGGCTTTTGCTGAAAATCTGTCAACATCTAAAATGAGCTCTCTCTCTCTCTCTCTTTGTTGGCAACACCGTGGAGGGAGGGACAACAGAAAAGAAATAAAAATAAAATAAAAATAATAAAAAAAAGAAAAATCTCTCTCTCTCTCTCTCTCTCTCTCTCTCTCTCTCTCTCTCTCTTTGCGGCACTACCGCGTGCAGCCTACAAGGAGGGAAGGGAGGAAGAGGGAAGGCAGAACCACAAAGAGATAGATAGAGAGAGAGAGAGATTTTTCTTTTTTTTATTATTTCTATTTTGTTTTTATTTCTTCCCTGTTGTCCCTCCCTCCCTCCACGGCATTGCACATGCAATGTGTGCGGGGAGAGAGAGAGAGAGAGAGAGAGAGAGAGAGAGAGAGAGAGAGAGAGAGAGAGAGAGAGAGAGAGAGAGAGAGTCAGATGGTTGTTGGCCAATGGCAAAAAATGTCAGACAAATATATATATATATATATATATATATATATATATATATATATATATATATATATATAGAGAGAGAGAGAGAGAGAGAGAGAGAGAGAGAGAGAGACAGAGAGAGAGAGAGAGAGAAAGAGTAAAAAAACCATACTTGTAGGTGAACGATTGCAGGTGCCTAATTTGTCTACTGTGTATGGTGCACAACAATCACCATATGAAGATAAAAACAATACAGAAAGATGTGGAAATGTGGTTGATCAAAGTAAAAGTTGGATGCATGCACTCATTGAAAAGAAGAGACATATTGAGCATGCAAAAAAGTATGCTGGAGATCAAGAAGTATCTTGGTGGGAGGACTTTTTCAATCATCAAGAAGAGATTATACAGTATACAGTTGCAGGTCATTGGCCAGTTGATGTTCCATTCACATGGGATTTTTTTACACAAAGATCCGTGAATGAATGCACTTCAAAGTTTTATACATCCACCAGAAAGAAATATTTATGTAGGCCCAAGGATGACAAAACAGGTAGAAGCAAGATGGCAAGGAAATTTAATAGAGATAAATGTTCGAACACTTATTGCATTACTTGCTGATGGTGATGAGGCTACTAGACCATTTTGGAATGCAAAGGTTTTAGAGATAACTAAAGATATTGATCAGAGAAGAATAGAGGCTTTGATGGTGCATTGATATTACACTAAAAGTAGTAATGCATTCACAGGTAAATATAACTTAGAAATGGTGTGTGATACTAAACGAATAGGTTCAAAAAAGAAAAAGAATATTCGAAGCACATCCACTCTTAAAATGGATGATGTAGATATTCTTGTTTATGATTTTTCCTTGACAAAAACAGGTCACTTGAGGAAAGCAACCATCAATATGATAAAACAAAAGCTTCCAGATGTATGTGGTACATGAAATCATAGGCAAACAAGAAGATTTGTGCATGATCCTACAGAATTTGGTATGTACGTGGATGAAGATAGAGCGTTTGTGGATATAGAAGAAGAAGAAGAGAGCTCTCAACAGTATGAGACTGAATCAAGTGCATCAGATGATGAGGGTGTGAGTTGCATTGAAACTCTCTAACATTTTTAGTGCTTATGTAAATGCCTCGAAGTAGTTTGGTTAATGAAACCATGTTTTGTAGCAATTTTGAATAACAATCAGATATCCACCCATTGAAAATATGTCTAAAATGTTATTTTTGTATAAGAATTATTTTGTTTTACATTCTTTATATAGATTTTAGACATGTCAATGTCTTATCATATAGATTTTGAACATGTCAATGTCTTATCATATAGATTTTGGACATGTCAATGTCTTATCTAGTGAAATTTTGACTACATTTTGAGCTCTTTTTTTATGAGAAAATGACAAAAAATGTCAAAAAATCACATGTTTTCACTTCATTTTTGTAATATATGTATACTGGTATAAAGGAATCTCAAACATAAGCTTCCATTTGCTTGATTTTTGAAGAGAGTGTTCTCTTTTTATGACATAGTTCTCATTTGTTACGACTCGTTGTTATCATGTAAATCTGCATCAGAAATGGAATGATCTGCATCATTACATGAAACCTGCAAAGGTTGAGAAGTTGCCTCATTAGGACCAACACTAGACTGTCCACCTATAAAAAATGGAGGCAAGGTATCATACATGTCTTTGAAGCTAACATATGTCTCCTTAGTACATGAAAGCTTGAATGGTTGAATAGCATCTTCCATAAAAACAACATTTAGCCTAACCAGAATACGTTAAGTCAGGGGATGATACAGATGATAGCCTTTACTTTCAAAACTGTACCCAACAAAAATACATTTTACGTAGATGAGAAGGAGATGGCTTGCAACCATGCCAAGCCTCATATGGGGTGATAGACTATAGCGCTTTATTGGTACACCTGTTAAGTACATATGTTGCACACATAATATCCTCAAGCGAGAAACTATGTGGTAAAGCATGAGTCTTGACCATACACCGCGCCATTTCCATGAGTGACCTGTTCTTTGGTTCACCAGCTCCATTCAATTGAGGTGTATATAACACTATACCTTGATGTTTTATCCCACGTTTAGCCAGAAATGCATTAAAGTTAGAAGACATATATTCCCCCCCTCGAACATAACAGAGGTTTCCCATTTTGCATGCTGATAGATCTTCAATCAAAACTAGAAATTGTTTGAAGCACATAAACACTTCAGAGTTTGCCTTCAATGGATATACCCATGCATGCTTGGAAAAGTCATCGATGAAAGTCATGAAGTTAAGATGGTTCCCAAAAGAAGATGTCTGCATAGGACTACAGACATCACTATGTACAAGCTACAATTTTTGAATATCCCGTACTACATCATCTTTTGGAAAGGAGGAATGCTATGTTTTGCCAAGAATACAGCCTTCACAAACATGTTTTCCGGGTGTCTCAAGTTTCGGCAAAGAGGATACCATTTAAAATTTTTGGAAGTGTACCAAACTAGCAAAATTCAGATGACCAAAGTATGCATGCGAAAGCTTTGCATCAGACATAGCCTGAAAATCATGTACTTCACATGCCAAATCATTTACAGGTCTCTCATAGTCTATGAGCTTATGTAGCCCGCGACATAAAATGCGAGAAGCAATAATGACATCGCTATTTGACACATCATGAATTGTATATGTGTCATCGATAAATTTCACAACCAAGCCAATCTTCGCTAATGCAAAAGCCAATAACAGATTTTTCTTGATCCTTGCCACAAAAAAGCAACTGACAAAGTGAAAGAACTACCATTAGCAGTAGTCAAAATGATCTTACTAACTCCCATAACAAGATAAGAGGAGTTGTTGGCACATGTAACAATATTTCCTCTAGGGGCAGGCTCGAGTGAAGAGAAGAAAGTGTGTCGTGAGGTAATACGTTTGCTCGCGCCACTATCAAAGAACCAAACATCTGAGCCTACTAAAGACATGCACTCCTCATTAGAAGATGGCTCAAGATTGCAAACAGTAGTAAAGGCCCATTCTTCATCCTGCGCAAGATTAGTAGACTCTCTTTTCAATGTAGAGGCCTCTCCAACAACCATTCCGGTCTCTTTCTCAATTCACTTAACAATATCCTTGAATATCTCTTTTTTCTTTTCTCTAGATTTTTGCCCATTTTTGAACTATGATTCACAGTAACTCTGGTGGCTATTCTCGTGTTCATTTTCACTATTTTCCTACTTATAATTTTTATGATTTAATTGATCTCTCAAACTTCATACCTTCTCTTGATCAATTAGTTTATCTTTATCTTTCCTACTATCTTTCAAAACTTCGTCAACCTTTTGCTTCTAAAATTTCAAATGTTAGATTTTTCTTGATTTTCATTTGGTATCCCACTCTCTTAATGATTAGATTGCATATCTTCACATGTTTTTGGCCTCCATTGTTCCCTAACTATATTATATGGTCTTGGATTAGAGCTTGATCGATCAAAATATTGATCCATTCCCCCTCTTCCTATATTCAAGTGCAAAGGTTTATGTTCATGATACTTACAAATCTTCCTTTTAGTTTAGTTACCAAATTTATCTACATGCATCTCTATATGAAACACAATCCAAAAACATATGGAAAAATCGATCACATCTTAAACATCTTTTCTATGTAGCTCTAGGGGTGGATCTTTTATGTTCATCTGAATGTTCTTGATGGAGTGAGAGTAGACATATTATGGAATTGGACGTGATATTCGTTTTTACCCATGGATGTTTGGAGATCTTCCATTTGGTTGAACAACATCTCAAAAAAATCTATATATAACTATGTGGATATCCCATAAGCTTCATGTTATAACCTAGAAGAACGTGCTTTAGACATTCATTCAAGGGCTTGCTTGGAGGAAACTCTATTGTAATTCCCTTATTTAATTATCTTCCAATGCTAGCTTCACCTATAACTTTAAGTCATGCTTGAATCTTGCTAAGTAAGGGCAATAGATTTCGCTAATCACAAAAACCTTTGATTTCCCTAATTCCTTGAATTCGTTATGCTATGTCTTCATGCCCATCTTTTGCTCATTAACATCCTCTCCTTTTCTATTGGTTTGTCTTAATAAAGCTTTCCTTTTAGTTAAGAGGATCTCTAACTCTAATGTTTTCATCCATTTTTCAAGCAAAGTATGTCGACGGCAAAGGAGACTTACAAAAGAACTATATGTAGATAATCTAGTCAAGGGACTAAGAACAAGAGGTTAAAAAATTATAGTACCAAAGTAGGAAAGATTACCAAAATGCAAACAGTTAAAACTAGATTGGTTTTCCAAAGATGCATACTAAGAATAGGGGAAGCACTATTTTAAGTCTTTGGGAAGTATCATCCAAAGGCTTACTTTCATAAAAATTTCAATGATATTTCTTTCAAGCTATATAAAAAATAAGAGGCAATAGTTATATTCAATAGTTTACTCACGTCGGGGGGCCCAAGACCACTCGATAGTTCAAGTGCAACTCCCTTTATGTTTGGCAGGACCACAAACACACTTTATGTTTGGCAGGACCACAAACACACATAAGTAAATCTTATTCCAAATTTGAGCATGCACATTTCTTGTGGATGGTGGAGAGCTTAATTTTAAGTAACCATCAAGGATTTATTTCTCAAGCATTATATTACTTCAGTGATAAAATGGGTTCCTTGATCCTAGATAGTCTTAATTGGTAATTCCAATTTGATTGTCTATTCAAACAAAGAAATAGCAGTAGTCAATGTGCCACTCTTCCAAGTGGCCCTTAGTTTGACCCATTTCTCCGATAACTTTTGGCCTCTATTATATATTCATGTAGAGGGTTTCAATCCTTCTTGAATATGCGTAGACACAAAATTATAGAGGTCCACTAAACCTAGATGTTCACCGGGGATTATCACTGAGAGTTTGGATTTGTTGTAACCTAGAATGAGTGCTACATCATGTGACATGGGATTGTGTGTCTTACTAGCTTTTATAATCTAATATTCATTGAAAGACCTTGGATGTAGCCAAAAGTTCACGAAGATGGCGAGACTTTTTGTTGATGACATGAATGCGTTTGTGCATAACGATATAAACAACATTGAGGTGTTTTGGTGGTTCCTCGACACCTTTTGTGTGGCGTCAGGTTCAAAAATCAACCATGCTAAAACTGTTTTTAGAGCAATCAGCGGACTTACTCCCCAATTGTTGGTGGATCAAGGGTGTCAAGTTATCCCTAGCGATCAAGTCTTCCGTCTCCTTGGCATTCTGATGGGATTCGATATCTCAATGGTGATTATCACTGAGAGTTTGGATTTGTTGTAACCTAGAATGAGTGCTACATCATGTGACATGGGATTGTGTGTCTTACTAGCTTTTATAATATAATATTCACAAACTGTGGACAAATCTCTACACACTTAACCCCAATCTCCTCACACTCGGCACAACGATTTTGTGTGAACCTCGCGCGTATACATGGCATTATTACACATCTTAGATTCTGTGTGAATAGTGTTGAATTCTTCTCTTTCATAAGTCAGATGGATACTCTTTTCAAATGAAGCGATGCAAACGAATGTCTATTAGGTTGGGTTCACACAGAGGCGGCGGAACAAACACTCAAAAGTGCACTATTCCAGGTGGAACATTGATAAAGAATTAGTTCTACCGTTCATGTGTTCACACAAGCGGAACTATGCAAAAACTATTTTCTTGCCGCCGCCCTATGTGAAGATAAAGAACGATGGAACAGCTACTTTTTTTTCACATAAACCCTTACAAATGCACAAAAAAGATCATATTATTAAATAAAAAATACTTAACAATTACATAAAGAAACATATCGTGTTACTATACATTGCATTGAAATGAAACATAACACAGTAGCTACAATACATTATGTAGATAATGATGATGATGTATCCAATACATTATGTAGATAATGATGATGATGTATCCATCTCTTTGAAAGCTTCATTTTCAAAATGCTTTGAAACATAAGTTAGTGATAGTCTGTGTCGGACGACATGCCTGCAGAGCATCAAAAGAAGATGTGACCAACTACAGACTTTGCACAACCCAATCGTTTCTGTATTTACCTACACACGAGCTATCATCGCAGTGCACGCTTCTATGGCACAGGCCTCTTCGCAGCTCGTTCGCACTGATTAGTCCGTTGCGGTCTGACTCCTAACGAGTCGGAAGAATTCCTCATCAACATTGACTCCTTCTCGCAGTTGCCGTCGCATACGGTACTGTAGAATTGGCTAAACTCTCGCTTGTCAACATATTGTTCGTTTTTTTTTTAAAGGAAGTTCGGCCTTAGCCTAATCTCCCGGACTTTAATTATATTAAAGAGAAAAAGTTACAAGTGAATGGGACTAGTGCCCATGGGACCCCCCGAATCCCACAACGCGGGGGAGGAGTATGGCAAGCTACAAGGCATTACAAATGAGGCGGATAACATTACCATCACCCTCATGTGGGGCCCATTTGGGTTTCAACTTGTTGTTTTCCAGGAGATAAATACAGTGATGTCTAAACGGTGGTGATCTCTTGACTCGGGAGATTCTTTTACCAAGGAGAAACAAGGATTTCTCGATCGACCATTCCTTAGGAGTTTGGCCGAAATTGACGGCACAGCGCTCTCTCCAAATCTTCCAGAGAGCCTCACCTCTGATGGCATTCCATAGCCTCGATGAGCATCCGATCGCCTCACCCAACATCACTTGTTGCCAGTTAATTTGACTCGTTAGTCTCAAAACCCGGGACACGTGATGCCAGACAACACGGGACTTGGGGCAGTCAAAGAACAGGTGGGCTAAATCTTCGATGCACCGATGACACCGCTTGCACCATGGCGGCACACCACATATTTTGCTAGCCCTTGCATTGGTCCAGATTCCCTTATGCAAGACCTGCCACATGAGAACGGACTTTTTGACCTCAATTAGGGGGTGCCAAAGAGACATGAATTTTAGCTCCCACCGAAGTTTGGTCCAAGCAAGGCACCATCTCTTGTTAAGGGTGTGGTGAACATCCAAATCCCCTTTGAAGTTCGGGATTCTGGAAAGCTTCTTACCATTGCTCCATTTGAGGCCCTCCGAGCAAGGAAGATCCTGACCGCAGAGAAGGCGGGTAGTTGAGCGGTCCCAGGCTAAACACCTGCTTTGAAGAAGAGTCCATTCCTCAAAGGTAATGCTAAGTCTCGGATCCAAATCTTCGAACCTAATCCACTGGCAGGTCTCTTGTTTCCAGAGCTGTTTCCACTGTTTGAACCCCTTGTTCCATAACCGCCTTGCAGTTTGGAGGTTCCAAGATTCCACTCCCCGAATGCCACTGATCGGGAACCAAATAGAGTCATTTTGTCTTATGCCAGCTGCCCACTTCCAATCATCGCTGATTCTGATGAACTGTTTGGCCTTGTTCCAATTCTTCCATAAGGAACACACGAGGCTAGAGCCTTTAGGGCAGACTGGGTGGGGGGAGAACAAAAGCGTGAGAATCCCTATGTCCTTCCAACCAGGGAGGCCGACAAAGGTAAAGTCTTCCGTGTTTCTGAAGATCAATTTAGCCCAAGAGGACTCCCTATTGCTCCAGGCCTTGATAAGCCATTTAGCCGCCAGCTTGTCAGCTAATCCAACAATATCCAAAATACCCAAGCCCCCTGAGTCTTTAGGGCTAATGCAAGTTTCCCATTTGATTTTGGGAACCCCCCTTCTGTTGGGGTCCCCAGTCCAAAGGAAGTTCCTGCAGATTCTTTCTACTTTGTCCAAGTCTTTCTCCTTAGGTCTCCAACACGAGATAAAGTAAATAATTGTAGACAACATAAAGGTGTTAATAACCATAGCACGTCCTGCCAGGTTGACTTGCATACCTTTCCATTGATTCAGCTTGCTATCCAACTTGGATAGCACCCAGTTCCATCGTTGGTCCATTGAGATATCGAAACCCATCGGAATGCCGAGGAGACGGAAGACTTGACCGCTAGGGATAACTTGACACCCCCGATCGACCAACAATTGGGGAGTAGGCCCGCTGATCGCTCTAAAAGCAGTTTTAGCATGGTTGATTTTTGAGCCTGATGCCATACAAAAGGTGTGGAGGCACCACCAAAACACCTCAATGCTATTTATATCGTTATGCACAAAGGCATTCATGTCATCAGCAAAAAGTCTCACAACCATTTGGCCGTGATTTAGAGGTAAGGAGAGACCCTTGAGATTGCCGGCGTCCATGTGATGCTTTAATAGGCAGCTGAGTCCATTTGAGGCGATAGCGAATAGTAAAGGAGCCAGAGGGCAGCCTTGCCTAATTGATCTTTTTAAACGAATGGGCTCCGAGAGCTTACCGTTTATGTTTATTCTAGTTGAAGCATTTCCAAGAAGCGTGGAAACCATCTTCGTGAACTTTTGGCTGCATCCAAGGTCTTTCAATGATTGAAGAATAAAGTCCCATTCCAATCTGTCATACGCTTTGTCGAAGTCGATCTTAATGAAAACTAGATCTTGAGCAGACTCCTCAGCAAAAGCAAGGCCTTCCCAAATATCAATAATAGCTTCAAGTATAGATCTACCTTTGATAAAACCTTTCTGGTCCTCGCACAGCCAGGCCGTCTCCATTCTCATCGAAGATACTGAAAATCACCTGGAATCGAGATCAAACTCGCGATCGACGCTCTCGTCTTCTTGGCAGCGTTTGCGAGATGTGGATGACTTAAGTACGCACTCGAAATGCAGATCTACGACTTCTGCAGATTTGCTGGAGTGCTTCATTTGTCGAGCGACTCAATAATCTAATCTTGAGCGCGAGATTTGTTGGTGGTGGCAAAATGTGGCGCTCTGGATGGAAAATGGGAGATCTTAAAAGGGAAGATGAACAAGACTATATGTGCCCAAGCGGCGGAGGTGTGTAGACTCTACACACGTGAACGTGTGGCGAGAGAGAGAGAGACTACACGGATGTGTGTGAGTCAAAGAAAGAATGTAAATCTGGCAATAGTGATCCCCCTTGAGATAAAACAATCTAAGTATTGGGGTACCACTAAAGTAGCAAAAGATGCACTTAACTACCTGCCAATGCTTAACACATGGGCAATGCATAAACCTGCTAAGAAAACCAACTGAATATATGGCGTAGTAATGCATAAGTAAGTCAAGCATCGAATAGCCTGCTCATAGAGAAAACAACATCAAATGCATCCATAGCATCATGAACACTCAACTGTAAACCTTTTTCCATAGGAGTGGCAATAGTTTTATAGTCTTCAAGGCCAAAACCTTGCAGTAATGTATCAATATATTTTTCTGACACAAAGCTATTCTGCGAACAAGTTGCATAAAGAAATACCAGAATAATGATGCAAATGCCCCAAATCTCACATCTCAAATGAGGCATGAAAATGAGCCTTTAAATCTGAAGTATTGAAATTTTTGCCTTCATAGCCAAGCACTCTGAGCTTGAATCCTATACACGACCCATTCAAGCGATTATGCCTATTTGACCCTCGTTGATTGCTTCTTTTCGCTTGTATTGGTCATCTATTGAGATGCAAGAGAAGAATGCAATTCTAAGTGTTTCTCCATCTGAGAAACCTCTAGATTTTATGGTTCAAGGGGGATTAAAGGTGATTCATTTTACATATCCAATGAGAATCTTTGATCCCACCTTTGATTTTGAAGCACTTGTGGAGAAAAACAAAGCATTTCTTATGGATGAATGGGAGACCTTCATTAGGATAGTTAATGGTCAAGAAGCTATCATGTCTAGCAAAGCTTATATCCAACCTATCATTTTTGTTAAGGATACTTTGGACAGGGCCACAATGATGAGAAAATATCAGAAGACTTCCTCCTTGCTAGGCAGGATAGAACTTTGTCCATAACAACAAAATAATTGTTGTTTATTGCCCTTGAGCATAGGGTTTCTTATTTGTATTAAATTGTTGGAGTTAGACGTCTGCAGAAGCATGCGAACAGCACAAGGAAGAAGAAGAAGCTTGGAGCACAACACACAATACTGAATGTATTACTAGAGAATGTACAAAGATAAGTAGCCCATTAGGGCAATAGGCGTATATACAAGCCAAGGGAAAAAAACCTCCTAAAGAGGGAAAAAAGTGCCCCGACGGTCCTAGTGTGTTCACACACATCACTACCTAAATATATCAACAAATCCCCCCTGGGAGTGATGCAATGAACAAGGAGCTGGCACTCATGTATAAGGAAGTGCCAAGCTATGTGAAAATCACTCCACAAAAGGAAGTAAGCCCAAAGCTTTGCGGAAAGCTTCAAACTAACAACACAAGGAAGAAGAAGAAGAAGCTTGGAGCACGACACACAATACTGAACATATTACCTGTTACCGTTAGTGTCCATGTGAAAGGCCAAATGGCCACCGGACACTTCTTTGTATATGTTCTTTAATAAAACATATAGTGGCCTGGTCAGTCACAGACTGTAAGTTCGAACGCATTTGTAAGACCTAAGAAGTCTGTCTTCGTGCTCCCTTTGTACTGCGTTTTCTGCGTATTCTACAACCTCTGTGCGGAGTACTGTGTGTGGCGTCAGGAGCTCGGTTTTCTACTTGGAGCATATCGTTGTGGAGCTCTCGAGAAGGAGAGTGCAGTGTGGTGCATCGCCATTGAAATACTTCACTGGTATTAGAGCAGTTCGAGGCAAAAAAGCTTTGTTCCTTTTGTGCGAGCGAAGCGAGCACCCCCCCCCCCCCCAGGCTTTCTCTAAGGCTTATGACTAAGGCGGCGACCAAGGCATAGACCTTGGCATACCTTGTCATCCGAGTCACTGAAGTCACCGTTGGCGCCGTTGGCTGCACGCGAGGGAGGACCTCAACGATCAAGGAATATAGAGGTTCCCGATACTTCCCAGGAGGTCACCCATACCAGTACTGTTCCCCCCAGAGCTCGCTTAACCGTGGCAATCTCTTGCCACTAAGCTACACTCTTGTGGTGTTTGAAGAAGGGGAAAGACTAAGGTTGACATTACCTTGAACAAGTTTTGGTCCCTCAAAGCTTCATTTTTGCTTTTAAAGCCTATTTCTGAAGCAATTTTGGGGTGTTTTTGGAGCCATTTCAGAGTACTTTCGCACGTAGTTCTCTGCACACAGGTCCAAGAATATCAAGAAGAGTGTTCCTTGTACTTCTCAGACAATAAATATCAACCTTTGGGGCTGTATTTTCAGCCACACTCGTAAAACTACAGGTTTCTCGAGGGGTTTTTAGTTTTGGTGGGAGCAGTCGCTGCAAATTTATGCAGGTTTTTAAAGCCTAAAACATCAGACTTGACAGACACTTGCAGGTGTTATTGGCTAGTTTTTGGGCTGTGTATTCAGCCTTTCAGTGTCATTTTACTGCATATATTGAGCACATACACACCATGTACGCTTCTGTGGATACCGCTTATGTACGTCCATGTGGGCATTGATATAGCGGTTACGTTCTTTGCATAAAGCCTTTTACGTTTGATAAAGAGGGTCGTGGTGAGGTTTTCTTAACTGGGAGACACCCAGATGTCGGGGTCTCTTCGGTGATGCAGGTGGAAGACTTACCCAGCCTCACCATAGGAGATGTATGATAGTTGTTCATAGGTGCTCGATAAGCCTAGTTGGCTTCTATTGGGTAACTGATTATATGCAGTGGAGTCAGTGATTCACTACGCAGGTAGACATGTCAGTACTTGCAGTTTTATGATACTTTGACACTGGTCATATGCTAATTTTGCAGAGGATACTCTGGCAAAATTTTTCCAGATTTCTGGTTTAGTCAACTATATAGTGGTCGATTTACTCCTTGATACACTTATTTGTTGGTGTTTGGACTCTTCTAGCTCCATTATCATTCTATTCAATTCTCTACGATCATGGCATCAGAGGTCTCAGGCACATCCGGTGGATCAGGGTCTAGTGCTAGCGTTCCGAGGAAGAGCTATAACTTGCAGGGCAAAGACCATTTTGAGATCCGAAAATTTGATGGCACAAACTTTGCTCTATGGAAGAATCAGATTAAAGATGTGCTGATTCAAAGAAGGCAATGGAAGCCAGTAAATGGGATTTCAAAGAAGCCTGCTGACATGGATGAAGATGATTGGGATGAGTTAGATGAAATGGCCAGGTCTACCATTCGCTTGCACCTAGCAGATAATGTTTACTTTACAGTATTAGACTGTGAAAGTGCAGAGGAGCTTTGGAAGAAGTTATGCAATACATATGAAAAAGAGACGGCATCAAATAAAGTATATCTGATGAGAAAATTATATGACCTTCGTATGAAGGACACAGATAGTGTTGCTGCTCATCTAAATGAGTTTGATGCCATATTCTCCCAGTTACAGGCTCAGAAAATGGATATGGACAATGAAATTAAAGCAGTATTGCTGTTATGCACCCTGCCATCATCATGGGATACATTTTGCACAGCTATTAGCAATAGTGCACCAGGTGGTAAACTCGTCTATGATGACATATGTGGAGCACTCTTGAGTGAGGATATTCGTAGAAAATCTATGGTTGGCACTCAGAGTGGAGATGCATATAATGTTCGTGATTCTTACCAAGGAAAGAATCAACAACGTGGCAGGAGCAAGAACAAGGAAAAGAATGGTCAACGGAATAAGAGCAGAAGTAAATCAAGGAAGAGGGATATTGAATGCCATTATTGTCATAAGAAAGGACACATGAAGAAAGACTGTTATGCATTAAAGAATGCTAAAGGTAAAGGACAGAATGTTGATGGGCATGTTAAACAGTTACCTGCACCATCTACTTCGACTATGAAGATTGAAGAAATTAATGCTATTTCTGATGATGCTGATGTGTTGACACTTGATAGTACTGTGCCATCTGAGGCACTTATGGCTGATTCTCTTTCCCACACCTGGCTGCTAGATTCTGGTGCTTCTTTCCATGTGACACCACATAGAGAATGGTTCTCTAATTATGCAGCAAAGTCTCTTGGTACCGTGAGACTTGGTGACTCTTACCAGTGTGATGTTGTGGGGATTGGAGATGTGGTTGTGCAGTTCATTGACGGTTCAAAATTTACTATGCATAATGTATTCCATGTACCTCAGTTATCACGCAGTTTGATGTCAGTTGGTCAACTTGATGACCTTGGTTACAAGGTGGTCTTCTATGCTCAGTCCTTTCGTATATCAAAGGGCAATATGGTTATTGCAAAAGGAAGGAAAGTTGGCTCACTTTACCCTTTATTTGTATCACAGAAAGAACACTTGTTAGCTGTTACTGAACAGCCTATGGCTTGTATTTGGCATGGTCGTTTGGGCCATATACCTCGTAGTGGAATGGAAAATCTTTCTCGTTCTGGCTACTTACCTGTGTTATCTTTCTCTGATTTTTCATTTTGTGAGCATTGTCAATATGGAAAGCAAACCAGAAATGTGCATAAAACGCACATTGACTCTTCAATTCAGCCTTTAGATCTTGTTCATACAGATGTGTGTGGTCCTATGCCCACTAGGTCCTTAGGTGGTTCTCTTTACTTTGTCACTTTCATAGATGATGCTACTAGAAAAGTCTGGGTATATCCTATCAAATCGAAGGATGATGTATTCCCTACTTTCAGAAAATGGCTTGCTTCAGTTGAGACTGAAAAAGGAACTAAGCTTAAGGCTTTACGTTCAAATAATGGGGGTGAGTATACCTCACATGAATTCCGCCTTTTCTGTCAATGTAGAGGGATTCGTAGAGAGTTTACAGCTCCTTATACCCCAGTACAGAATGGTGTAGCTGAGAGGATGAATAGAACTATTCAAGATAGAGTAGTCTCTATGTTGCATCATGCAAACCTCTCACAAGGTTTTTGGGCAGAAGCAGTATTGACTGCAGTTCATGTGATTAACCTTTCACCTAGTACTGCCAAAGGTCTGAAAGTGGCACAAGAGTTATGGACAGGGAAACCACCATATTATGATCATCTTCGAGTTTTTGGGTGTGAAGCATATGTTCATATACCCAAGAATCTTAGACAGAAGTTGGACCATAAGTCAAAGAAATGCATTTTTCTTGGATATGGTCGAGAAGGACAATTTGGATATCGCTTATGGGATCCTAAAACACGGTCAGTGATCAGAAGTAGTGATGTCAATTTTAATGAGTCTAAGATGCATAAACAGCCGATTAAGGAGGTTGAAGTGAGAAGAGTGGTGTTTGAGGATACTAGTCCTCCGGTTAGCATGCATAAAAATGCTGCACATAGGGATGTTCAAGAGAATGTCCATTCAGATCAGTCTGCACATGTTCCTATTCAGCAACCATTGAGACGTTCTGCACGTGTCTCATATCCACCTGATAGATATGTTCCAGGTTTAGATTTTGTTATGCTAACAGATGCCGGTGAGCCCTCTTGCTACAAAGAGGCTATGCAGACAGAGGATCATGTCAAGTGGGAGCGTGCCATGAAGAGTGAGTTGGATTCTATTCACAAGAATGGTACTTGGGACTTAGTACCTTTGCCAAAGGGTAGGAAAGCTTTACCATGTAAATGGGTATATAAGCTGAAATTCACATCAGATAGTGCTTCTCCAAAATATAAAGCACGACTTGTTGCAAAGGGTTTTAAGCAACATCATGGTGTTGATTTTGAGGAAATCTTCTCTCCAGTGGTCAAGATGACTACTTTGCGCATGTTGCTTGGATTCGTTGCAATGGAGGACTTAGAGCTAGTCCAAATGGATGTGAAAACAGCTTTCTTGCATGGAGATCTTATAGATGAGATCTATATGGAACAACCAGAGGGTTATGTAGTTCCTGGCAAGGAAAGTCTAGTTTGTAAGCTCAAGAAGAGCTTGTATGGACTTAAACAGTCTCCTAGACAATGGTACCAAAAGTTTGATGCTTTTATGAAGTCCCAAGGCTATTCTCGGAGCAATGAGGATCATTGTCTCTACACAAAGAGATGTTCTGATGGCAGCTTGATATGCTTGATACTTTACGTCGATGATATGTTGATTGCTGGGAAGTCCTCTTATGATTTGTCAATTCTCAAAAAGAAGTTGAGTCAGACATTTGATATGAAGGATTTGGGGGATGCCAAACATATTCTTGGCATGCGCATTACTCGTGATAGGAGTAAAAGATGCATATACTTGTCTCAAAGTGAGTACATATCCAAAGTACTTCATCGATTCAATATGCAGGGTGGAAAGGCATTGAGTACACCTTTACCCACATATGTGAAATTGAGCAAGGATGACTGCCCCAAATCAGATGAGGAAAAGGAATTCATGACCAAAATTCCCTATCAGTCTGCTGTTGGTAGTCTCATGTATGCTATGGTAGCTACGAGACCAGACATTGCATTTGCAGTGGGAGTTGTGAGCAGATATATGTCTAATCCTGGCAAGAAACATTGGGAAGCGGTCAAAATGATTTTGAGATATCTGAGTGGCACTAAGGACAAGTGTCTATGCTTAGGTAGAGGGAAAGCATCCATTATTGGTTACACAGATTCTGACTATGCTGGTTGTGTAGACAATCGTAAGTCTACATCAGGGTACATTTTTCATTTTGCTGGAGGTGCTATCTCTTGGAGATCCCGTCTTCAAGAATGTACAGCTGTTTCCACCACAGAAGCAGAGTATGTTGCAGCAAGTGAGGCATGTAAGGAAGCATTGTGGCTTTCTCGTCTTGCTTGTGATATGGGTTTACCTCAGCATGTACCTCACTTGCTCAGTGATAGTCAGAGTGCCATTGCTTTGGCTAAGAATCCGGTCTATCATGCAAAGACCAAGCACATTGAGGTGAGGTATCACTTCATTAGAGATTGCTTAGCCACTGAGAGCATTATTCTTGAGAAGGTTCACACTCGAGATAATGCTGCAGATGCTTTGACTAAAGCTCTACCACAGGATAGCTTTCGACACTGTTGTCACTTAATGGGGGTTACTTGATTCTTGATCTTACGCATTCACTTGTATACTGTGTAACATGCCCATCAGGTGGGAGGTATAGTTTGTATACTTACACTCAGGTATTCTTTATCATTCTTTCTTTTTTCTCCCATAGTTACTCTGGCCATATTGGCCTTTAGTAGGAGATTGTTACCGTTAGTGTCCATGTGAAAGGCCAAATGGCCACCGGACACTTCTTTGTATATGTTCTTTAATAAAACATATAGTGGTCTGGTCAGTCACAGACTGTAAGTTCGAACGCATTTGTAAGACCTAAGAAGTCTGTCTTCGTGCTCCCTTTGTACTGCGTTTTCTGCGTATTCTACAACCTCTGTGCGGAGTACTGTGTGTGGCGTCAGGAGCTCGGTTTTCTACTTCGAGCATATCGTCGTGGAGCTCTCGAGAAGGAGAGTGCAGTGTGGTGCATCACCATTGAAATACTTCATTACCAAGAGAATGTACAAAAATAAGTGACCCATTAGTGTTATAGGCATATATAGAAGCTAAGGGAAACAAAACTCCTAAAGCGGGATAAAATTGCCCCGATAGTCTTAGTGTGTTCACACACATCACTACCAAATTATATCAACCAATCCCCCCTAAGAGTGATGCGCTGAATAAGGAGCTAGCACTCATGTATAAGGAAATGCCAAGCTATGCGGAATCAATCCACAAAAGGAAGCATGCCCAAAGCTTTGCGAAAAGCTGCAAACTTTTCCCTAAGGAGAGCCTTTGTAAAACGTTCTGTAATGTTCTCTTGTATATGCCAAAGTGATCTCTTTACCAATGAGCCTCTCCTTCAAATAATGATAGTGCACCTCAATGTGCTTCGTGTGAGCATGCAACATAGGGTTCCTTGCAATTGCCAATGCACTTTGACTATCAGTGAAGATGGTGGTGGCATAAGACTAACCAACACCTAGGTCAGCCATAATGCATTTGAGCCATACACACTCAACACTTGCTAGAAAGCAGCCCTATACTCAACCTCATAACTAGAAGTAGCCATAGTAGGTTGCTTCATGCTCAACCAGAATATGCATGAGCTACCAAGCATGAAGCAAAAACCACTCGTGGTCACACAAATTTCATAGAAACTAGCGCAGTGTGAGTCAAAGAAAGAATGTAAATCTGGCAATAGTGATCCCCCCTTGGGATAAAACAATCTAAGTATTGGGGTACCACTAAAGTAGCAAAAGATGCACTTAACTACCTACCAATGCTTAACACATGGGCAATGCATAAACCTTCTAATGTGTGAGAAAACCAACTGAATATATGGCCTTGTAATGCATAAGTAAGTCAAGCATCGAATAGCCTGCTCATAGAGAAAACAACATCAAATGCACCCATAGCATCATGAACACTCAACTGTAAACCTTTTTCCATAGGAGTGGCAATAGTTTTATAGTCTTCAAGGCGAAAACCCTGCAGTAATGTGTCAATATATTTTTCTGACACAAAGCTATTCTGCCAACAAGTTGCATAAAGAAATGCAAGAATAATGATGCAAATGCCCCAAATCTCACATCTCAAATGAGGCATGAAAATGAGCCTTTGAATCAGAAATATGCTTGTCATTTGGACTACTTACCAACATGTCATCAACATAGAGAACAATGACCAAAAGCACATCATTTGCACGCTTAATGTATAAGGTGCTCTCAGTTGGACTATTCTTAAAACCATGTGAAATAAAGTAGGCATGTATCTTTTCATACCAAGCAGGTGGTTCTTGCTTCAAACCATATAATGCATTTTCAACATAGACACTTTGATTTGATGCCCTTTCTATACAAAACCACATGGCTAAAAAGCATACACTTCTTCATGCAAATCATCATTCACAAATGATGTTTTCATGTCCAATTAATCTACATTCCAACCATGATGAGCTGCAAGTGAACATATGCTATGAACAATAGTCATTCCTAATGTAGGAGCAAAGGTGTCATCAAAATCAATTCCCCTTTCTTGAGCATAACCTTTTTCAACAAGCCTAGCCTTACTAGTCAATAGTTACATCATGCTTACATTTCAGGTTGTATACCCACTTAGTGCTAATGGCCTTCTTGCCAGGTGGCAAGTCACATAAAGAGAAGGTACCATTTTTCATAATAGCATCATATTATGATTGCATAGCAACCATCCAACTTTCAGAATTTTGTGCTTCATCAAATGAAACAGGCTCATTCTTATTTAAGGACTACAGGCAGCCATAACATTAGGGCCAAAAATGGCAAAAAAAGGTTCATGTAAGCATTTAAATAAGTTTGCTTAATGTGGATTAATAATTTCAAATCGTTTCAAAAACTTCCATGCCGGTTCATTTAAAACGTATCTTATGCAAATATATTAGTTTTGTAAGAGAGAGAAAGTTGTTAATCGGCCGCCGGAATAGGACATATGTAATGACTGCCGAATGTAACGGAGTGTTTCGAAATTTGCGCAAAAATTTGGTACGCGTGTCTTGTAAATTTCTTTATAAAGCAATGGAAAAAGAGTGGTCGAGAGCCCGTTTTTCTGGACTTGCCAGAGTGATTGTCGAAGTCTGTGTGATGTATGTTGTGTAGTCTGAGTTTTGTTAATGTCTGATCATTCCGTCTCGCCCCCCCTGATACTGTGGTGCATAGTAACGAATCGTAGTAAAAGGTGGTGTGTCTGCTTGTTGGCCCTTTGTTCGGTTGTATAAGTTTCCAGGGTTTACGTACTGTCAGTCATTTCTTTGCATAAGTTAATTGACAGTGTGAATTTCGAATAGATCACTAGAAGTGTCTTCTCGTATGCTCTGTTGTGATACCGGATTCAGTACCTTCGGTAGCATTCTCTGGTAAACTCCATTATGAGAAGAACTAGTACCTTTAGTAGCCTGAATAAGTTGACTGAAGAGTATTGATATTTTTTGTGACGAATGAATCTATCAATTATAGTATCTTCTGGCTGATTTACTGCCTACTCTAAGTTTGGATGCTATCTGGCATATATGCTTGTCATGAAGAAGTTGTGTGTTGGTTTACAAGAATATAATACCTATTAGTTGTTGGTGTTGGTACTATTTCGGCACAGTCTTGATGGAGAGTGTTAATCTCCAAAAGAATAACCTACTCTTGAATTTAGAACACCTCTATATCAAGAGTAAGTCAAAACCTTCACTAAATTAGAAGTCCAATCTCCAAATTATCAAAAGTTGACAAATTCTGTGAAGAAGATGAAACACAGAAAGTCTGCTGCACTATTTCTTCATATTGACCTATCAAACGTGTAAAGTTTTTTATGAAACTTTGTATGAATCATTTCCTAGAGATTTCGCATCATCTCCAAGTTGAATTACTTCAAAAGCTTTAGTATAACTTGAGAAATTGATTTCACAAGTTACCTATGTCTGAATCTGCACTTCTGAGAAGTCGATTTAGACACCCCTAACTTCTTAACTTCAATTCTCTCAGTACAAAACCCGTTTAAGCAAATGCTTCTAGACACGAGTAGATCATCTTCTAACTTAAAGATTAAGTGCTTACTTGCACAAAACTTTAAACTATGGAGTGAGATCTGACCAAAAGATTAAACTCGAAATTTGCGCCTGTTTCAGAGAACTGTAAACATTCAACACATATGAATGTTCCTACTTACAATTCTCCTAGCCTGTTTGCAATTAGACTCTGAAACTCAGGTCACAGGCTCATTAACTAACAACTTAGATATCCTCAAAAGGATTTCTCAATTGATCAAACACAGACGGAGCAGACACGAAAAGATCGGGCGCAAAATTTTCAATTACTCAGAAAAGTTTACAACTGAGTGATGAGAGCTAACACAACTAACTTTTCCTCTTTCTCATGACTTCTAACTTCCTCAATCTTGGCTTCTAGCTATTGTCACATATGCTCTCATACATGCCCCGACTTTTCTCAAAGTATTTATAGATAATTTGTACAAGATTCTTACTCAAGCAAAGATCTAAGTCACCTATGACTATACTAATGTACATATGTGTACACATCTCTTATGCTCTGAATATGTCTTTCTTCCAAGCTTCAATAGTTGATCCTTCCTTCACTCTTTAACTCTCCAAGCCTTCAATTGGTGATTGATCTGCACCAACAGCTCCCCCTCAATCATCAATTGAGGTTTCTCCTTTCTTCTTTATACCTGCCATGTCTTTGAACCTTTGTAACTTTGGTCCATCCAAGCTCTTTGTAAGCATATCAGCTATCTGATCTTTTGTTGAAGTATGTATGACTTCAATCTCTTTATCCATCACTTTCTCTCTTAGAAAGTGATACTGTATCTCAATATGTTTGGTCCTGGCATGAAAAACAGGATTAGCAGCTAAATACAATGAACTCATGTTATCTCCATATATAATTGGTACCCCATGCATAATGTCAAGACTCTTCATCAAGGTCTTGAGCCAAATCACTTCTTTTGCAGCTTCAACCATGGCTTTATATTCTGCTTCTGTAGAAGATAAAGCAACTGTATGTTGCTTCTTGGAACACCATGAGATAAGTTTATCTCCCACATAACACATATATCCAAATGTTGACCTTCTGTCATCTGGGTTACCTGCCCAATCTGCATCACTATAAATTTTGATATTTGTATCTGAGGTAAACCCATAATACAAACCTTCATTGAGTGTACCCTTAATGTACCTCAACACTCTTTCACCTGCAATCCAATGCTCTTTTCTAGGACAATGCATGAATTGAGACAAAACTCCAACTGCATATGATAAATCAGGTCTAGTTAAAGTAGCATAGATAAGACTACCAACCAAACTCTGATATTGTCTCATGTCCTTGAATTCTTCACCTCCATACTTACTCAATTTGTGATTCACCTCCATTGGTGTAGGTGCTACCCTGCAATCATCCATTTTAAACTTGATTAACAAGTTCTTCAAATACCTTTCTTGGGTCACAAATACTCCATGTTGAGTATATGTAATCTCCATGCCCAAGAAATATGACAAGTCTCCCAAGTCACTTATCTTGAACTCTTTTTCCATTTGCCTCTTGAGCCTTTGTATTCCTTCTTCATCTGTACCTGTAAGGATTATATCATCAACATATATGCACATGTATATAAAACCATTATCACTTGCTTTGACAAGCAAGCTACTATCTGCTTTAGACACCTGAAATCCAAGTTCCTTTAGGAACTTCACAAGTCTATAGTTCCATGCCCTTGGGGCCTGCTTCAAGCCATACAAAGCTCTCTTGAGCTTACACACATGATCTGGATACCTTTTATCTCTGAACCCTTGAGGTTGCTCCATGAATACATCATCTGAAATATAACCATTCAAAAAAGCATTCTTCACATCAAGTTGACATAGCTTCCAACCTTTACATGCAGCAATAGCAATAAGTGTCCTTATGGTTGTCATCTTTGCCACAGGACTATAAGTCTCATCATAGTCAACACCATAAGTCTGAGCAAACCCTTTGACAACAAGTCTAGCTTTGTATCTAGACACTCTTCCATCTGCAAATCTCTTGGTCTTGTAGACCCACTTGCATCCAATGATTTTCTGACTATTTGGTTTAGGAACCAAATCCCATGTTTGATTCTCCAATAGTGCATCATATTCTTCCTGCATAGCTTTCTCCCATTTTTCCTTACCTTTTGCCTCTTCATATGTAGAAGGGTCTTCATCTGTATTTACCATATAAGCATAATCTTTTGTGGCTAGAAATGAAGTATCATAACTATACCTTGTAGGTTGCCACCTATTTCTTGTTGACCTTCTAAGTTCTCCACTCCTTGAAGTTTCTGGTTCTTCATGTTCAGGATCAAATCTTGGGGCTTCTTCCACTTCAACCTGCACTTCATTATTCTCTTGTTCATTAAATATCTGAACCTTTGATTTACCTTTCCTTTGGCTCACTTCTTCTTCATCACCTGTATTGATATTGATTGTACCTGCATACCAAGTGCTTTGCTCATCAAATGTAACATCTTTAGAAACCATAAATTGTTTCGTTGATGGACTCCACAACCTATAGCCCATCTGCTTGTCATCATAGCCAATGAAAACATACTTTTCAGCTTTGGGTTCCAATTTGTGTCTTAATTGTGATGGCACATATGCATATGCCACACACCCAAATACTCTGCAATGATCTAAGGTAGGTCTTTTACCCCACCAAGCCTCATATGGTGTCATACCCTGCAAGGCTTTACATGGTAGCCTATTGACCAAATAAGTGGCTGTATTTACAGCTTCAACCCACAAATAATTAGGGCAATTTTTCTCCTTCATCATGGATCTTGCAAACTCAACAATTGTTCTATTTCTCCTTTCTGCAACACCATTTTGTTGAGGAGAGTACCTGCAAGTAACTTCCCTTTTTATACCTGCATTCCATAAGTAATCACTGAACTCATTTGAGAAATACTCTCCCCCTCCATCTGACCTTAGTCTTTTCAACTTATGACCTGTAATTCTTTCTGCATATGCATGATAGTGTTTAAATGTATTAAACACTTCTGACTTATCTTTGATCACATAGATTGTGATCCATCTAGTAGCATCATCAACATAAATCACGTAATACCTTGATCCATTTATACTGAAATCCTTTGATGGTCCCCACACATCTGTGTGTACCAACTCAAGCTTCTCTGAGTACATAAAACCATGCTTGGAATAGGAATGTTTATGAGCCTTACCTAATTGACATGCCTCACATTTGTATGTCATATGTTGACCTGCAACATTAGGCAACCCAAGCACTGAACCATTGTTAACCATATCTTTAATACCTCTTTCATTGAAATGTCCAAGCCTCTTGTGCCAAAGATCTAACTCAGAGATCTTATGACCTCCATATGTGAACATAGCATGACCAATGTTGCCTTGAATCTTCAATGTAAATAATCTTCCTTCCTTTTTTCCTGAAACAATCTGTTTATACCCTTGACTAGGGTCTTCCACATATACTCCATCATTAGTGAACCTTACTTCATATCCCTTTTCAACAATTTGTCCTACACTTATCAAATTCTTAGGGATTGTAGGAACATACAAAACCTTACTCAATAAGGTGCTTCCATCCTTGGCCTTCACTGATCCAATTGACTTCACATTGTGCTTTGTGTTGTCACCTGTTTGAACAACATGATTAAAAACTTTATTCTCCAAATCAGTCATCAAGGATATGTTACCACTCAGGTGATTGCTACACCCTGAGTCAATATAGAAGACTCTCTGATCTTCATTCTGCCTTTCACAAGTTGCATTCATTATCAATGTTGAATCTTCCTTTTGATCTGAAGCATAATTGTAGTAGGTGTTGTATTGTTGACTTTGGAATCCTCTACCTGCATTTCTTCCAAAGTAATTCCTTCCACCTCTACCTCTGTAATTACCTCTTTGATTTCTGCCACCTCTTCCTCTTGAATTATAATTTTGATTGTATCCACCATTATTCTGATTATTATGCCAACAATCATTAGCTAAGTGATTTGTCTTACCACAAATCCAGCAAGCTTTGCCTCCATCTTTGTTGTTCCTGCCTCTTCCTCTACCTTTGCCACCTCCTCTTCCTCTTAGGAAGTTGGCTTGAGTAGTTGTTCCTTCATCTTCACCTGCTTGTTGTTTTCCTTTGCTATTCTTCTTCTTGTCCATTGAGTACATTGCATGACCTGTACTCTTGTCACCATCTCCTTTAACATCCTGCTCAAATGTTAGCATATGACCTAGCAATTGATTTAAATCAAGAGTGAAATGGTCAAGTGATAACTCTGTAGACAAAATAAATGGCTTCCATTTGTCATCACCTCTCAATCCTGTAAGGATTTGCCTTACCAACTTATCCTCCTCAATGTCCTCATCAACAGCTCCTAATGCATCTGCAATGTCTTTCATTCTTGTCACATAGTCTGAAATGGATTGAGAGGCCTTCTTCTTGAAGGTAGTAAACTCTGCCCATAGGGATGCCTTCCTTGACTTTGTAGTGTTCTGGAAATGCTCCTCCAAAGCATTCCATATGTCAGTTGCACTTTCAAGACCTCTAATATGAGGTAACAAGTAATCATTGACTCCCATATAGATAATGCTCCTAGCTTGAGCATCTTTCTTCATCCAACTTTTCAGATCTGCTAACTCTTCCCTAGTTGGAACACTAGGATCTCTGAACTGTGGCTTTTCTTCTTCTCCTGTGATGTAAGCAATTAAATCTTTGCTCATAAGATGAGCTTCCATCCTCATTGACCATGCAGGATAGTTTTCCCTATCCAATTTCTCTATCTGTAGAGAATCTCCCATCTTGTGTCTACCTGTGTATTGAAATCTTCAAGCTTTATGAACAATATATGTACCTTTACTTCGAATTAGACTCCTTTTGCCTTTCTTGATGTCGTATGATCTCCTCCTCTTGCTTTGCCTTCAAACTTTCACCTTTTAGTTCTTCAATTGTTGAATTTCTTGAATCTGCAGCAGTCGGGACCTTCCTTTCCTTGATTTGATATCTCTTGCTCTGATACCACTGATGGAGAGTGTTAATCTCCAAAAGAATAACCTACTCTTGAATTTAGAACACCTCTATATCAAGAGTAAGTCAAAACCTTCACTAAATTAGAAGTCCAATCTCCAAATTATCAAAAGTTGACAAATTCTGTGAAGAAGATGAAACACAGAAAGTCTGCTGCACTATTTCTTCATATTGACCTATCAAACGTGTAAAGTTTTTGATGAAACTTTGTATGAATCATCTCCTAGAGATTGCGCATCATCTCCAAGTTGAATTACTTCAAAAGCTTTAGTATAACTTGAGAAATTGATTTCACAAGTTACCTATGTCTGAATCTGCACTTCTGAGAAGTCGATTTAGACACCCCTAACTTCTTAACTTCAATTCTCTCAGTACAAAACCCGTTTAAGCAAATGCTTCTAGACACGAGTAGATCATCTTCTAACTTAAAGATTAAGTGCTTACTTGCACAAAACTTTAAACTATGGAGTGAGATCTGACCAAAAGATTAAACTCGAAATTTGCACCTGTTTCAGAGAACTGTAAACATTCAACACATATGAATGTTCCTACTTACAATTCTCCTAGCCTGTTTGCAATTAGACTCTGAAACTCAGGTCACAGGCTCATTAACTAACAACTTAGATATCCTCAAAAGGATTTCTCAATTGATCAAACACAGACGGAGCAGACACGAAAAGATCGGGCGCAAAATTTTCAATTACTCAGAAAAGTTTACAACTGAGTGATGAGAGCTAACACAACTAACTTTTCCTCTTTCTCATGACTTCTAACTTCCTCAATCTTGGCTTCTAGCTATTGTCACATATGCTCTCATACATGCCCCGACTTTTCTCAAAGTATTTATAGATAATTTGTACAAGATTCTTACTCAAGCAAAGATCTAAGTCACCTATGACTATACTAATGTACATATGTGTACACATCTCTTATGCTCTGAATATGTCTTTCTTCCAAGCTTCAATAGTTGATCCTTCCTTCACTCTTTAACTCTCCAAGCCTTCAATTGGTGATTGATCTGCACCAACAAGTCTATCAAAGATATAGTAATTCCAGAATCTACCAAGACACAGGGGGAATCTAGTTTAACAATCTTGGGGAAAGATTCAGATTCATCTACGATTAGAAACACTTCAGTCAAAGAAATCCGCGCAGGTGAAAAAACGCCGAATTCGGGCATAATTTCGGTTCATTCCGGTGAAATTTCAGTAAGAGAATCACAGTTTTTCGGTGACGATTTAGCATTTTCTTCTGAATCCTCAGCCCAATCACCGCGCTCGAAAGCAAGTTCCCATACACTGGACATCAAGGAGGAAGGAAGGCTATTCGAAACAGAGATTCGAAGCATATCAAGCAAGATAATCACACCGGAAAGTGCGCCATCCGACGATACAGATTTCGGTAGTTCAGATATTCAGGCCCGAGATACAGAAGGAAGGTATAATACACTCATGATGAACGGACAACAACAACAACAGTTATGTCCACCAAGGCCACCTCCAACGGGAGTGACATACACGAAGTTTGGTGGATTTCCGGGAGATGATCGGGATGCTCACGTACGCACTTTCGAGATAAGCTACGCAGTTCTTAACCATCCACCGGATCAGGCCTACAAAGCCATTGTCTTCCAATCTACACTTGTTAATGAAGCAGCTAGATGGCTTACAGAATATGATATTAATCATTTCGGCACCTACGAAGCAGTACGAGATGCTTTTCTGCAGCGATTCAGGCTAAAAAAGAATCTAGCCGAAATTTTTGATTATCTACAGAATAACAGACAGAAACCAAATCAAACCGTACAAGAGTATGCTACTCTCTTCAGAACACACTTAAGGCAGCTACCACCGGCCCATGCTAACTTACCAGATGATGTTATCACTCAGTGGTTCATCAATGGATTGGTTCCACAACTTAAGCAGATCATGATCATAAGATGTGTCGGAGCTATGACACTCGATGCAGTAATTGCAATGACTCTGCAACTGGAAAACAAAGTTGGCGGATTTACAGAAGACTTGGAATGGTTAAAAGTAAACAAAAATGTTGCAGAAGATATGACTAGACAAGTATACTACAACATATGCAAAAATTCAGGACATATCAGTGCCAATTGCGCACTTAATCAGACATTCTGCACTATCTGCAACATTGCCGGACACACCACCGAAAACTGCGCATACAACGCTAGAGTACAAGGAACAGCGACTGTCAATGCAATTATCCAGGAACAAGGGCAGCCAGCCAACCATTATGTGCCTCCACAAATGAGAAACAACCAGCAGCAAGGATATCGAAATTACCGAGGACAGAGGAATAACAACTATAATGCACATCGCTGGCAGAACGGACCACCACCGGAAAATCCCAATTTACCACCACCACGCTGCCATTTTTGTGGTGAATTTGGACATATTAGGAGATTTTGTAAGGATGCAGCTGAGTATGATCAAAGGAAGAAGGAACGTCACAATCCAATGGCCAACATGGTAAAAATCACATCGGTGGAGACACAGGCTGCTGCAGTCCAGACTCGTTCCGGTAAACAACTGCAACCGGCAGCAGAAATATTTGAACCAGGGATACGTGAACAACACAGAATGTACAACAAAGCTAGTCAATGGACCACAGCAGAACCACTAGTCTTTCCAAAACCTATTCTGGTAACCCAGCCCTCGTTAACGAAGGAAAAAACGCAACAAAGGGAGTCAGCAGTAGGAACATCATTAGCAGCAGATACATTACCAACCATAGACACCTCCGCATCAGCAGAAGCATCAACTTCAACATCAGTAGAGCCTGTCAATCAATCTCAACAGGCCTGGGAAATCTTATCTAAGGCATCTATCACTCTGCCTCTGGGCCAACTACTGGCATTAGTACCTGGAATTCGACAACAGTTCCCACAACAGTTCAGTCCGGTACCTTCTTGTATTCCGGCGACAGCAGCAGTTCAACCGAAACCTGATTCTACGATCGATCATTCAGTCCCCTTGATTACAGTATGGTATAAGAATCATAAGATTATGCAAGTATTGATTGATGGAGGCTCTGGTGTTAACATTGCGACTGCGGCATTATGCAAAAGATTAGGATTGACCGAAATCGAACCAGTTCAATTTTTTGTCAGAATGGCAGATCAATCAAGAGTCCATCCCGTAGGACTTGTGCGGAATGTACCCATCACTTTGCAAGGGACGACCTTTAAAATGACCTTTGTTATACTAGATCTGCCGGAATCCACTTTGGATTACAACCTTCTTTTCGGCCGACCTTGGCTGAAACATGCAAAGGTAATACAGGACTGGTCTGCACAAGAGCTTACATTTGAAGATGCCAATCATAGATATGTGGTAAAATTAGATGCTATACAACCCTGCGAGCTACACGCTAGACCGTATTTTGCTGAACCATTCCATATGCTAGATGGATTGTCAGACGATGAAGAAGAAGAATTTCTGAAGAATAACGCTGATTTAATTTCCTTAGGAATTGTTGATCTACAGACCGTTGTAGATAATTGGAATGCTTCAGTCTGTACAGTAATACCCATCACAGAAGAGGCTAAGAAAGAAGACACTGTTTCTGCATATGACGATGAACTGCAGCAACCCTTTAAACCAACAGACAACACGGAGAAACATCAACAGTTCTATGTCCTTGAAGATCAGCTGATCACTTACAATTTAGGAGATGAGGATCATCCGCGTCCTGTGAAGATAAAGAAAAACTTACCGGAAACATTTCAAGCAGGTTTAATCCAGCTACTCCAAGAATTCACCGACGTCTTTGCATGGGACTACAAAGACATGAAAGGATTGGACCCCCGTATCTACCAGCACAGGGTTATGCTGAAGCCAGAATCAAGGCCGATAAAGCAAACTAGCTACCGGATGAATCCCCATTATGCATCTCAGGTAAAGGAAGAACTGGATAGGTTATTAAAAGTCGGATTCATCGTGCCAGTAGAGCATGCTGAATGGATCTCTCCGATTGTGATTGTGCCAAAGAAAAACAAGCAATTAAGAATCTGTGTAGATTACCGGAAATTAAATGTAGCAACTGTACCGGATCCCTTTCCAATCCCCTTTTTGGATACCATGCTTGATAGAGTAGCAGGTCACGAGATGTATTCATTCCTAGATGGATACAATGGCTACAACCAAGTGAGAATGGCCGAAGAAGATATACCGAAAACTGCATTTATTACCAACTGGGGTGTCTTTGCTTGTATGGTAATGTGGTTTGGTTTAAGAAACGCACCAAGCACATTTCAAAGATGTATGCAGGAGATATTTTCTCCTTATCTCACTTCATTTATGCAAGTATATCTCGATGATTTTTCAATTTTCGGTAAGATGATAGCACACCTGTTCCATTTACGGTGCTGCTTTTAGAAATGCAGAGAGTATAGACTCTGCTTGAACCCAAACAAATCTGTGTTTGCGGTTTCATGTGGCAAGTTACTTGGCCACATTGTATCTGCATAAGGTATCCAAGTAGATCCAGATAAAATTTCAGCAGTATTAGAAGCTCCGGTGCCAGCTACTCCAAAAGAAGTCATGCGCTTTTTGGGTCAAGTACGGTGGCATGGAAGACACTTACGATGGCTTGCTCATTTTGCAATACCCCTGAACAAGCTAATTACCAAGACTCCTCGACAATTTGAATGGACCCAGGAATGCCAGATAGCATTTGATCGTTTAAAGCATTTATTAACACAAGTGCATATCTTACAACCGCCGGACTGGGATCACCCATTTCATGTATTTGTCGATGCTTCAGATATAGCAATAGGAAGTGTGTTGATGCAACAAATTGATAAATGGTTCAGACCAGTGTATTATGCAAGTCGAAGATTAGCCCCTGCTGAGAAAAATTACTCTATAACAGAAAGAGAATGTCTTAGGCTAGTATATTCTGTCAAGAAATTCAGACATTACTTGCTAGGCCATAAATTCACATTTCATGTAGATCACGCTGCACTTGTCTATCTAGTTCGGCAGCAGCATCTAGGTGGTCGATTAGCGCGATGGGTCTTACTCTTGCAGGAATTTGACTACGAAATCATTCACCGGCCAGGCAGTTCACATGCCTTAGCAGATTTCTTATCCCGCTTAGATTCCGGTGAAGCTCCGGTGGGCATAGATGACACGACACCCGCGATTTATGTATCAGAACCAATTAATGAAGATTCTGCAGACCCACCTATCCCATTTTCATATTATGATCAGATCTTGACCTTTCTCACTGATGGTTGCCTTCCATCTCAGACTTCTACGGTAGTACACAGGAAAATTGCAGTCTTTAGCCGTCGATTTCGGTTAATTGCTGGAGAACTATATTATGTAGATCATACCGGAATCCTACTTCGCTATATTCCACCACATGAAGTTAATTCAGTTATTACTTTGGCTCTCTCAATTCCTTCCGGTGGCCATTTTGCAGCAGACTTAACTCACCGGAAAATACTGTAGAGTGGTCTCTGGTGGCCAACGATGTACAGAGATATCTCACAGTTTGTCAAACAATGTGATACTTGTCAAAGATCTGGACAACCTTTGCAACGTCATTTTTTTCCTCTACAACCCATCTTACCATTAGAACCTTTCCAGAAATGGGGTCTAGATTTTATCGGTCCAATTACACCTCCAACAGTCTACAGTAACAACTGTTACATACTGACCTGCACAGACTATGCAACCAGATGGGCAGAAGCCTGGACTTTACAGTCTGCTACAGTAGTTACGGTAGCAAAGTGTCTGCTAACCGATGTCTTTCCACATTTTGGCTTACCACTGGAAATTGTCTCAGATCAAGGCACTCATTTTGTAAACAATTTAATGAAGGCACTTACACAATCGTTCCAGGTCACACATAAATTTAGTTCTCCTTATTATCCTCGAGCTAATGGATTGGCCGAAAGTACAAACAAATCTCTGCTGAATATCCTTCGAAAATTGATCATGGAATCACCGGAAAGATGGGATCAACTGCTACCTGCAGTATTATGGGCCTACCGGACTACATACAAGGTAACAACAGGATTGACACCTTTCAAATTAGCTTATGGCTTAGAAGCTATAGCACCAATGGAGATAGTCATACCAAGTTTACGCGTAGCAATCACTCAGAAACTTCTACCGAAAGACTCACTGTCAATTCAGTTGGACACACTCAGAGAGTTAGAAGAGCATCGATGGCTCAGTTTTTTAACCATACGCGAATCCAGTTAAGACAGGCAAGGACGCACGATCGAAACCTGAAGACTCCAGTATTTTCGGTAGGACAGCTTGTACTTTTCTATAATGCAAAGTCAAATAGATCCGCAAGCAAATTCAAATTACAGTGGTTCGGCCCTTACAAGATCTCAGAGCAAATCGGTCCAGCAACTTTTCGGTTGACTACGTTGACCGGAAATCCACTTCCAAAAGCAATCAACGGCTCGAAGCTGCGGCCGTATCAAAGTGCTACTAGTCCCCATTAAATCATTCGGCGGTGGACCGCATTTTTTTTAGCTTTTGTTTTTTACTTTTCATTCTGTTCTTTCTTTTCTCTTTTTTATAGCCGTGTTTTGTCATAAGCCGCCCTCCTTACCAATTACTCAAGTATGCATGCCAAATTAAAAGCAATATCATTCTAGCACCGCACAATGATAACCATCACTTCCTACCCCCCCCACCGTAATGTCTGTACTTAAGCTCTTCGGTTGCGCCAAAAAACGCTATTGTGTTCTTGTGATTGTGCTTGTGCCTTCTGTGTACTGTATATTCGTGTGCTGTGTTCTGTGCATTCGTGTTCACGTGCGAAATGGAAGCATTGGCGAATTTTGCAGCTTTCCATAGAGGTATCCCTACCGAGGTAGGAGATTACCTGCGTATCCGAGGGTTGGCCAACTTCGCTGAGCTGCCTTGGCACTCAGTGGAAGCCCATCCTTTCTTCGCACAAATTATCCCAACCATCGCCCAATCTCCCATCGTCGAACGCCAATGGATTTTCCCCTCCCTCCCTTCTAGAACCGTAGTGACCTTCCAAGCTTTCACCGAAGCCTTCCGTCTCACCCCACAAGGCCGCGAAAATGGCCCAAGCATCCCTGTAGCTCGAATGGTAGAACTTTTTCCCCGATTTTCATCAAATGAATACGCCATTCTCTGCTGCCCCGAACCTGAAAAAACCGCATTGCAGTTCTTAGTTGCAATCCTTAACCTCCAAAAACGCACATACGGTATCTCCCGACCATTCTATTCCGCCATCGACCTTGCCGCACGAGAACCCGTTAATTTCGCCTCATTTTTCTTTCACCTAATCCATAAGGAGTGTGTCGCCATAGTGAAACAAGTCAACAAAGGAACCACCCCTCGATCCAGACTTCCCCACATCCTTTCTTTTCTCTTCCCAACCATACTCGCCGCTCAACCACCACCACGAGGACCAGTTTTAAGGCACGAAGAGTTAGTTCAACTACTAGAAGATGAGGAAGAAGAAGATGAAGAAGAGCTCAATCAGTTGTTCCGCCGGAAACGTATCAGAATTAGCTCCTCAGAAAGTGAAGCACAAAAAGATAACGATGACAATAAAGACGAAGAGAAGAACGAAGAAGAAACCTTCCATGATACAGCAACCTCCATGCACAATGAATCATCGGCAGAGCAACAAGAACAACAAGAGCAAACAGAAACAGAATCCATTTCAACCGAAAAAGAATCAGAGCAACAAGAAAATGAGCAGCAATCTAATCAAGATGCACTAGACAAGCTACTGAAGGCAGCGGAATCCACAGAAGCGCACAATGCAGAAACGGAACAAACAAACAAGGTAACAACTACTGACTCTGCCCTCCCCAAAACACCGCCTGTTAACCCCATCTCCCAACCGAAACCACCCCGCAGCCCCATCAAGCCCAGTCACCCCACCGAAACTTCTGAAGCCTCTACATCCTCCCCCAACTATTCACCTCCAAATTCACAACAACTCCTCACCGAAACCTTATCGCAACCTCGCCCTCCTCTACCATTCCACCCCATTCCAATTTTTTCGGAACTAGAAAATATGGGTCACCTTTTAATTAATCTATCCCAACAACTGCCGCAACACCTGAAGCAAGCCACAGACAGTGCACGAGAGGAATTCCAAAGGAAATTGGAAATAATGGAGGCGGATATCACCCCTCTTCAGGAAGAATTACAAGCAGCAAGAGCGGAAAATCATGCACTACATGAGCAGATCAAGCAACTACAGGCTACACTCTAAGCACAGGAAGAACACTCAAGCCAGAGAGATAAGGCACTGGCTGAAAAAGACGAACCACTGACAGCTGCCGACACCGAAATAATAAAGTTAAATCAAACAATCAAAGATACAGAAGACACACGGATCACGATAGGCAACTTACTGGAAGAAACCAGACTCCAGCTGCAGGACACAGTACAGAAGTATCAAGAACAGCAGAAAGAAGCGAAGCAAGCAGAAGAACAGCTACAGAGAACAAAAGAATCACTGGATGAGGTGAATTCTATCCTCAAACATCAATTACTTAGGGAAGCTAAACATCAAAAAGACTTAGCAAATGTCCATAGAGAGCGAGATGCCTACCACAAAACCATAAAATTTCAGAATCAACAGTTTGAAAGACTGGATAATTAGGTACGAAACCAGAAAGACAGAATCATTGAGATGCAGAAACAAGTAACGGACATGAAGACAGCCAGAGACGCCGCATTATCCAACAATTTTTATTTACAGGAGGCCTTTTTGCAAACACACGCCGAAATTTTGCTTACTGAAGCCATCGCACTTAGTTCCGTTAGAGTAGATGCGCAGATTTTAGAACCCGATACCCTTAAACAATTATTAGAAACCCTTAAGAAAAAAATAGCCCGCACATTTAGATTAGTCAGAAATATGTATCTAAAAGGAATCGTAGATGAACAATGATTTTTGTAATCAAAAAACCACTTGCGGGTTCGAGTCCACCGTGCGTGCCAGTGTTAATCGGCCGCCGGAATAGGACATATGTAATGACTGCCGAATGTAACGGAGTGTTTCGAAATTTGCGTGAAAAGTTGGTACGTGCGTCCTGTAAATTTCTTTATAAAGCAATGGAAAAAGAGTAGTCGAGAGCCCGTTTTTCTGGACTTGCTAGAGTGATTGTCGAAGTCTATGTGATGTATTGTTGTGTAGTCTGAGTTTTGTTAATGTCTGATCATTCCGTCTCGCCCCCCCTGATACTGTGGTGCATAGTAATGAATCATAGTAAAAGGTGGTGTGTCTGCTTGTTGGCGCTGTGTTCGGTTGTATAAGTTTCCAGGGTTTACGTACTGTCAGTCATTTCTTTGCATAAGTTAATTGACAGTGTGAATTTCAAATAGATCACTGGAAGTGTGTTCTCGTATGCTCTGTTGTGATACCGGATTCAGTACCTTCGGTAGCATTCTCTAGTAAACTCGATTATGAGAAGAACTAGTACCTTCAGTAGCCTGAATAAGTTGACTGAAGAGTACTGATAATTTTTGTGACGAATGAATCTATCAATTATAGTATCTTCTGGCTGATTTACTGCCTACTCTAAGTTTGGATGCTATCTGGCATATATGCTTGTCATGAAGAAGTTGTGTGTTGGTTTACAAGAATATAATACCTATTAGTTGTTGGTATTGATTCCGACTATTGCTCTGTCTCAATAGTCGTTTTAGTCTGTAAAAGTTAGATACACAGATTCCCAGAAATCGGGTATTGTTTGACAAAGGCTAATAACTCAGCTAAGATGTGTTAATGGTTATTTACAGTTGTGCAAAGATTTGGGAAATTAGTGCAGGGCCTCTGTCTAACAGACCCCTACCACTCCCAAGAACCCACGTTGGTCTAGTCACGCATTTCAGTAAGTATACTGAAGTTTAACACAGTTTACGGTGAAGCACTGTTTTATGTTTAATATTTGTTCGGTAATGATTTCGGTAAGTCAGGGAGACATTGTACGTCTAATACATTTAATACGTGTAACACTTTTAACGCTTCTTTAACAAAGTTCATGTGATAATCATGAAAAGTGATATGCCTCAAAATTTGTGCTCATCGAGCGTTCATTAAATTTAAAGTTTCCCTCTTGTTCTTCGACTTATATAATGTGTGTTTAGGATGTTTTGAACCTTTTTACACTACTCTCCATAGCAAACATGCTTCTCTCTTTCTCGTGAATCTGAACAATTCTGTCATGGAGAACCTCAATCCGAGCATTCTCAGTGAACTTTCATCCAGTCGAAGTCTACATGATGAGTTCCATATCAACATTGCAATAAATCAAGAGTATGCAAGAACAAGAAAGGTATTATGAAGACCTCGTCAATGTTATCAAGTTGATGGATTGCACAAAAAAGGTCAAGAACATATCGACATATGGGCAGATGGAGCTGTTTATCCGATTGATCCACAAACTGGAAGATATCCACGTTTTCATAATCTTCATGATCATATTAGATTTGTAGGTGATGGTGATGATGGTTTATGTGGCTATTGTTCAAAGCTCTATGAGATTTCAAAGAACTATATGCAACACATAAACTATCTGCAAAATGTACTACATCAGAGAGACTTACATTAAAGGGATCTTAAAAAAAGCTATCGCATTTGTCTTCTCAGTTAGAAGCTTTCAAAAAAATGAAATAAACTCCTATAGGATTGAGAATGTAGTCAAAACGAGTAAAACCTTTTTTAGATTCGACTAAAAAATCTGGCCAAAGGAAAATGAGAATGAAAATTGTAAGAGATCATGTAACAAATGTGCTAGTTTTAAACATGTTGAGCAGTTTGAGGGTGCTCATTTTTGTAATGAAATTATGAGTCAGAATGACGTTTTGAAACTATTGAAACTGAATGAAAGTATATGGTTGAAATGGTTTATTTTTCAAAAACTCATGAAAATAATGAATTTGTTGGTAGAATCATCTCAAATTCAAGAGTTTTGTGATGGAGTTGGAGTGAGTAGAAAGGGTTATAGAGAAATTTCAAAAGTTTGGTGTGAATTTCTTAAATTTAATAAACTAAAACACTTTGGATTGCCTAGACCTCATCATGTAGGAAAGTATCAGCTCTACTTGAATAAGAGTATCACATTTATATTTTGTGACTATAAACACATTCACGATAACATGCCTTATGAGGTAGGAAAACAAACTTTACATTTCACTTACAATGTGTTTAACAATATATGGATAGATATAATAAGACTTTAGACAAACAGGGTTCAGTTCTATGATATAGAAGAACATGAATGTTATGGCCTTTTGAAGTTTGTTTTAAAACTTGATGAAGCTAAAATTAAAAAGCATCAAAAGATGGAGAGAATCAATATTGCACTAATGAATAAAGCTTTGGACTATAGCCTTGGAAAACTAGGTACTCCATCTCTCAAAGTACAATAAAAAATGAAGTTATTGTGGGTTGGGTGTGCTCAAGTTCCATTTGAGAATCATAAAACACTTAAGTGGTAATTCTTACAGAAAAAAATTCCAAATGTTATCCAAAGGTATCACTCAGGAGAATTGTTGAATGTGAACCACTACGGAAGCTTAAAATTGAGTGATATTTGAGTGGAGACTTAAATGTTGATATATTTAGGTAGTGATGTGTGTGAACACTCTAGGACCATCGGGGCACTTTTTTCCCTCTTTAGGATGTTTTTTTTCCCCCGGCTTGTATATACGCCTATTGCCCTAGTGAGCTACTTATCTTTGTACATTCTCTAGTAATACATTCAATATTGTGTGTTGTGCTCCAAGCTTCTTCTTCTTCCTTGTGTTGTTCGCGTGCTTCTACAGACGTCTAACTCCAACAATGGGTATCAGAGCAGGTCGTCCCTTCATCTAGGGCACCGTTGTCGTTGAGATTTTCTCTCCTCTCTCACTTGTGACGGCCTACAAAAAACATATTTGGTGAAGGTAGCCGGAATTCCCCAAGAAGTCTAGGATGCATCAAGGATGTCAAAGGAAGCTCACATACAAAGTTTCAAAGAAATCAAGAAAGTCCATGGTAGCGGTCAAAGATGGTCAAAGTTAGGAAATTCGGGCAAAATTTTCATTGTCACCAAATTAGATGAAAATTCATAAATTTGTAAAGATTGTCAAAGGCAGTCTATAGCCCAAATTTCAGCAGAAATTTGATTTTTTAGCACATTGATATGCTATCTTCATTTCGTATAAATGTAATTTTTCTAGTTTGACCCTACAAATTCTTGTATAGAAATTTATGTTAGCCATATGGTTTGGCATCTATAAGGACCATATGTGGCTACATATTTGTACAAAGTTTCAAGGCTATCAGAGCTTCCTAGAGACCTTAATGCCACCTTGCAAGCTTCCAAATGTAGACAAACTTGTACAAGGAAGATTCAGATGGAAGTTTTTTTTGCATATTCTTGAAGGAGTTCTTTGGAAACATAGTCCTACAAAGTTTCATCTTCAGCAAAGCCTATTTGCAGGGTCAAAGAGCACAAAGTCTAGTTTTCAGGATCACCGCAGTTTTCTAGTTTAAGCAAATTGAAGGGTTGAAGGGCTACCACATGGCAAAAGTTGATTGAGCCATGTTGTACAATCAAGATGAGCTCATATTCAAGGGTGGAGATGCACTTATCCTTAAATCAAGAAGGATCCACGAGTTTTTCCATAAAAAAAGACTTTTTTGACAATCAAAGATCAATAATGCAGCTTTTCTCCAAAAATAGTGGCTTAACTTATCCAAACTGATGTCAGCACTGATCGGACGGTCCAGATCATCCCCAGATCCAATGGTGGAGACTGAAGGCACCTAAATTTCACTCCTTTACACTAGATTTGATAGAAAGAACAATTCCAAGCCATTGATTTAAATAATCAATTGGTTGTAATCGAAAGTAGTGATCCTAGAGTTGAGAGTTGATTTTTCTAGATCCAAGGGCCCAAATTCATTCAAAAAACTATATAAACCCCCCTCCAAACTCCTAGAGCATCATTGTTAGGCATCCATCGGGCTCATGCTAGCTTACGGTTTCCTTGAGACGATCACCCTCGGTTGAGCAAGTGAGGATCCAAGGTGGGCTAGTATGAGCATAGTACCTAGTTTCAAATTTAAGTTAGAACTCCAATCTAGGATAGGCTCTTGAAACCAGCATCTCTATCTTGACTCACCCTCTGTGGAGCGTGTGAGTGAGTTAGAACTGGATTTAATGAGTCTTAGACTTCTTTAGTTAGACGTTACGAGCCTAGACATACATAGGGTCAATGAAGTGGAACTCACCTTCTTACGTATGAAATTCGGTTGAACTGTCATGGTTTGAAGGTCGGAACCGCCTTTGATCAGTAGACTGCTTAGCTTGATGTACCACGACGATCTTATACATGTAACTTAATTCAAATCCTTTTAATTCATGTCACTTGTCACTTGTCTCTTCTCTCTTGTCTCTCAGTTCCTTAAGTATTTTTACATGTCTTCTATTTTCTTCTATGTGTGAGAAGGCTCCGCAGGATTGCATTGAACTAGTGAGGATGTTTCAATGAGCTAGTGATTAAACTCTATCATCATAATTCACTTGCATGCATATAATCCATACATACCCATACATATTGATTAGTTTCTGAAAGTGTATAAGAAGCTCCAATATTGGACCATTCTTCCTTTTGAAACTAATTTATGTGTAAGGATTCCATCTATTCTCGTCATGCATACATATCATCCAAAGAAGATGTAGAGGAGGTACTGGGGTATCTACTTTTAACAAGAACATGCAGCAATACTCCAGTACTTCAACTACTCAAGGGAGGTTCTTCTTAGGGAAATATACCCTTTAACATTTCTGTGAGAGGGCAGATATCAATGATTGCACAAAGTTGTGAATACTCAAGAAAGTATTAATGAAAAAATGACAATAATGGAAGACCATCCACTCCTTAGTTCGAATCAGATGATTACAAAGGAGATGCTCAAAAGTTCATGCTCTGGGCTAACCTGCCACTCCACAACTAAACAACATCAATACAAGGGATTCTTCTAATCCGTACAATGGCCACAACTAGATGCAGACTAGCACTGATCAATACAAAGTATGAAGACTTGCTCTAAGGGAAAGAGCACGAAATACCAACGACTCACACTGAATGACAAAACCAAGCCACTCTCTTCACACTATTGTGGTATTAGCCCTCCATTGGGAAGCCCACGCTCTGTATCCTCACCACAGAGTGACTTCCTACAGTAGGCTTGAAGCCACAAGGTGCAAAGAGAGGACCTCTATACGTACGTATGTAAATGTGTGTATATGAATGTATCTGTGAATTGTATCCCAAATCAACACAAATCCATTGCTTTTATAGGCTCCAATAGGCCAAGAGGGCCTTGCCGATTCCTCATGTCCACTGATCATGCGTCGGTTGATTACCCAAGATTGGAGGGGTAGATCAAATATTCCACTTGATTTGAATTGGATCCTCAAAAATAGGCAGTCGTCATGAATGGTTAGTGGCAACACTCATTTCTCCACTTTTACTTTTACCACTTACCTTTTACTGTCACTTTTGAATGCAAGCTGAGATCCTCATTTTGTGCCGCCCGTGATATTTGAATGACCTTGAGAAGCACATCCTTCACCTAATTTTTGTAGTAGCTTTTGATCCTTCATATTAAGTGGGCGGTGTGGGAGGTGAGTTGTGGGGAGTTGAGAGAGATTATGGGTTTGTGGAGGGTTGTGGAGGGTTGTGGAGGGGTGTGGAGTTGTGTGGAGTTGTGTGGGGTTTGTGGGGTTTGTGGGGTTTGTGAGTTGGGTGGGAATAGGGGTGAGTTATGGGAAGTTGTGGGGGTTTTTGGGGTGTGGTCAAAAATTGATCTAAGATTTCAAAGTTATTATTGCACCAATGGAAAGTACTCATCGAGAGCTTTCGAACGATATATAACACTGTAGGGTTTGGTTGAGAAACGATCCTCCAATTGTCCATCCAAACTATATGAGAGCCTTATGTAAGGTCGTGGAAAAATGTGGGATTTGTGGCGTTTGTGGGGGGGTTATGGAGTGGTGGAGGGTTGTGGGGTGGTGGTGGTGTGGTAGAGGGTTGTGGGGTAGCGGTGGTGTGGTGGAGGGTTGTGGTGGTGGTGTGGAGTGGTGGAGGGCTGTGGGGTGGTGGTGTGGTGGAGGGCTTTGAAGGGGGTCGGGGTGATGGTAGGGGTCGCGGGCCTCGGGGGTGGTGGGGGAAGAGAGGAGGGGACGGTGGGGTTGGAGGGGGTCGGGGAAGAGAGATGGTGGTGTGGAGTGGTGGAGGGCTGTGGGGTGGTGGTGTGGAGTGGTGGAGGGTTGTGGGGTGGTGGTGGTGTGGTGGAGGGCTGTGGGGTGGTGGTGGTGTGGTGGAGGGCTGTGGTGGTGGTGTGGAATGGTGAAGGGCTGTGGGGTGGTGTGGAGTGGTGGAGGGCCATGGGGTGGTGGTGTGGTGGAGGGCTGTGGGGTGGTGTGGAGTGGTGGAGGGCTCTAGGGTGGTGGTGGTGTGGTGGAGGGCTGTGGGGTGATGGGAGTGTGGTGGAGGGCTGTGGTGGTGGTGTGGAGTGGTGGAGGGCTATGGGGTGGTGGTGGTGTGGTGGAGGGCTGTGGGGTGGTGGTGGTGTGGAGTGGTGGAGGGCTCTGGGGTGGTGGTGGTGTGGAGTGGTGGTGTGGAGTGGTGGTGTGGAGTGGTGGAGGGTCGTGGGGTGGTGGTGGTGTGGAGTGGTGGAGGGCTGTGGGGTGGTGGTGGTGTGGAGTGGTGGAGGGTCGTGGGGTGGTGTGGAGTGGTGGAGGGCTGTGGGGTGGTGGTGGTGTGGAGGGGGTCGAGGTGATGGTGGGGGCCATGGGGGTGGTGGGGAAAAGGGAGGGGACGGTGGGGTTGGAGGGGGTCGAGGTGATGGTGGGGCCGTGGGGGTGGTGGGGAAAAAAGGAGGGGACAGTGGGGTTTGAGGGGGTTGCGGTGATGGTGAGGGCCACGAGGGTGGTGAGGGAAAAGAGGAGGGGACAATGGGGTTGGAGGGGGTCGGGGTGAGGGTGGGGCCGCAGGGGTAGTGGGGGAAAAGAAGAGGGCTGGTGGAGTTGGAGGGGGTCGAGGTGATGGTGCGGTCGTGGGGGTGGTGGGGAAAAAGGAGGGGACGATGGGGTTGAAGGGGGTCGGGGTGATGGTGGGGGTTACGGGCCTCGGGGGTGGTGGGGGAAGAGAGGAGGGGACGGTGGGGTTGGAGGGGGTCGGGGAAGAGAGATGGTGGTGTGGAGTGGTGGAGGGCTGTGGGGTGGTGGTGGTGTGGAGTGGTGGAGGGTTGTGGGGTGGTGGTGCTGTGGTGGAGGGCTGTGATGGTGGTGTGGAGTGGTGGAGGGATGTGGGATGGTGTGGATTGGTGGAGGGCCATGGGGTGGTGGTGGTGTGGTGGAGGGTTCTGGGGTGGTGTGGAGTGGTGGAGGGCTGTGGGGTGGTGGTGGTGGTGTGGTGGAGGGTTGTGGGGTGGTGGTGGTGTGGTGGAGGTTTGTGGTGGTGGTGTGGAGTGGTGGAGGGCTGTGGGTGGTGGTGTGGTGGAGGGTTGTGGGGTGGTGGTGGTGTGGAGTGGTGGAGGGCTGTGGGGTGGTGGTGGTGTGGAGTGGTGGAGGGTCGTGGGGTGGTGGTGGTGTGGAGTGGTGGAGGGCTGTGGGGTGGTGGTGGTGTGGAGTGGTGGAGGGTCGTGGGGTGGTGTGGAGTGGTGGAGGGTCGTGGGGTGGTGTGGAGTGGTGGAGGGCTATGGGGTGGTGGTGGTGTGGAGGGGGTCGAGGTGATGGTGGGGGCGGTGGGGGTGGTGGGGAAAAGGGAGGGGACGGTGGGGTTGGAGGGGGTCGAGGTGATGGTGGGGCCGTGGGGGTGGTGGGAAAAAAAAGGAGGGGACAGTGGGGTTGGAGGGGGTCGAGGTGATGGTGGTGGCCGCGAGGGTGGTGGGGGAAAAGAGGAGGGGATAGTGGGGTTGGAGGGGGTCGGGGTAAGGGTGGGGCCGCAGGAGTGGTGGGGGAAAAGAAGAGGGCTGGTGGAGTTGGAGGGGATCGAGGTGATGGTGGGGGCCGCGGGGGTGGTGGGGGAAAAGAGGAGGGGACGGTGGGGTTGGAGGGGTCGAGGGGATGGTGGAAGAGAGGGAAATGCCGCGATACAGAAGACTATGCATATGGATTGGAATTAGGAAGTGTTTAAGAAGCTCCTTCAATGGACCATTCTTCCTTCCAAATTTGATTCGTGTGTATGGTTCTCTTTCATTCTTATCATTCATGTTCATCAATCTAACTTGCACTCCTGCATTCCCATTCCCATAATCATTTGAACATCTCTCTCTTCTCCATACTCAACATTAATTTCGCTTTCACGTCCTTAAACCTTCCAACATTCATTAGCTTCATACACCCTATGTGTGCCACGACCGGACCCGATCCACTCGGATTGCGATCACCTCCACATTTGAACCCGACGTGAAATGCTTTGTGGCATTTGCTTCTGATCTTGTTGGGAGGTTGTGATCCATATCCTTTGTTTCATATTTTTCATCCTCATCATATCATCATCATCAGTCTTGAGTGTTGCACTGGATTTCTCACAGTATCATGCACATCTTTGTCGTGAAGTAAACGCATTTGTGAGAGATCATGCATCACTTGCTTATTCACATAAGATGGAGGAAGGATTCAAATCCCTTATTGTTGAGAAACAAGGCCAAAGAATAGTCTCTTCTATGTTGAGAGAGAAGGGAAAATTCAATGGCATCAACATCACAAGCTACTTAGATTTGTTTGAAGAGCAAGCTATGATTTTTGTTCCCGAAGATCTTTTGATATCATTCTTTGAACGAATTGTTGATAGCTCTATCATAAACCGTGTCACTCAATATGATAGTCTTCCTTAGAGTGATTTTAGAAAGCAGATGCTCAAAGAATTCTATCTTGAAGATTATAGCCAACATAATTGGGATGGATTCTTACGATGGGTCAATTCACCAAAGTCTAGTAGCTCTATTACTCACTTACAAAATGAGTATATTAGACGCTATGAACAACTTCCTGATGAGGATAAGATAACTTTGGAACCTGATCTTGTGATCAATTTTCTTAAGCTTCTTCATCCTGAAACTCGTAGCAAAGTTGAACGGCGATTAGAAGAACCAGATAAGCACTATGGTCTTACTGACAATTGGCAAAATGTGCGTAAAGTAGTAGAGGCTATAGCCCATAGACATCAAAGACAATCCATGCTTTATGAGCAAACTACTCTTCCTCAAGCTAGCCTTCCACAAATTAAGGAGCAATTTAGAGAACAATCCCATGCTATGAATTTTGACTCTACTCCTATTCCACAAATGATGGAGCCTACTCAAGGTTTTAAAGTAGAGCCAAATAAAAGTGTAGTTGAACAATCTCAAGTGAAAATTCTCACTAAGCAAATGGAAAGTCTTATTGCTACACAATCCAATTTGGCCAAGACTATAGATGCTTTACAATCTAATTACACCAAAACTTTCCAAAATCAAATGAGCCCAATGTCTTTTCAAGAGCCTAATCAACATGTTATAGCTACCAATCAAAATCCACAAGTAGCTCCTACTCAAGCATATCAAGTTCCTCCAATGCATAATCCTTCAATGCAAAATCCTCATCCTCATGTGCAAAATCCTCAAATGTATCAAAACATGTATCCTCAAGCTTCACAAATAGTTTTTCAAAATTCTCAAAATCAAAATTTTCAAAATCATCAACTGTATAATATGGAAGCTCCTCTTGCACCTCAAGTACCACATGTTGCTCCCCAAGCTCCTCAAATACATCAATTGCCTGATCAAAATCCTAATTATTCTGTTCAAGCAATACCTTATCAACAAAATCCTCAATTTCAAAATTTCCCACCACAAGTTAATCAAAATCCTCATAATCAAAATGGTTTTGTGCGTAGCCCTCGTAGGTATCCTTGATGTGATTCATTAGAGCACTTTTTGAGAGATTGTGAATTATTGAAGGCTGCTAAGGAGCAACGACTAGTAATAGACATAGACAAGAAAATCTATGACTATCGATCTAGGCTACCTTTGCAAGGAAATTATGATAAGGGAGGAATGAAAAAACACTATGAAAATATAACCATAAGGGATGTAGGAAATAGAGGAGTGAAACTAGAAGCTCTTGATGAACAACAAGTGGAATCAAGTAAACCCACAAAGGAAGGTGATTTTTCCATAGAGGCTTTAGTAAGAGCACGAGATGAGATTAGGAGAATAACGGCTTGGGAATCACCAATAGAAGATCAATCTCTTATTTCTCACATATCCAATGTAGAAGAAAAACGAAAAAGAGATGAAGCTGAGCCTAGCGAAAGAAGAGTGACACGAAAACAAACCTCAGAGGGAATAGAAAAATCATAGAGCAGGGAGAAACATCACAATCTAAAGATAAAAAACAAGAATCACAACCCAATGAACAAAAACAAGAGGAGAAACAAAAAGGGAAGAATACAAAGCAAAGAAAAATAGAACCAAAGCTTTTAGATAAACAAGAACAATCAAAACAAACTGAAGAACAAACACGAGAACATGAACAAAAATAAGATCATGAGCAAAAACAAAAGAAACCAAAGAAAAAACCTAAAGCCATCTTGATTTCAGAAATTGAGAGAAAAATAGATCCTATGGAGATTTTAGATGACATTTTGCTTAAGAGTCAAGTGACTATGTCTTTAGAACAAGTTTTCTCTATTGCAAAGCCTGTTTTTAAAGATAACTTTATCGGCCTAATTAAAAGGAAGAGGTTTCCACTTAATCTAGATACTGAGATGCAAGATTCTCTAGATCAAGATCAAGCTATGAATGAAGCCTTAAACTTTGATGAATCTGATGAAGAGGACTTTAATGATCATGAAGTAAATGTTAATAAAAATTTCTTAGGACCTATTCAACCTGACCATCAAAATCATGAAAACAATCCTGAAAGTCACTTTAAAAGAACATTTTGGTCTAGAGGTACATCAGAGATGCATGCTAAAATAGGAAATGATAAGAACACTATCACTGTAAATGCATTAGTAGATTCCGGCTCCGAAATCAATGTGATTTCAAGAGAAGTCTATGATAAGTTCCGATGGCCCATAGACAAAGATTGTGGATGGCGTATGAGAACTGCAGATAATGGTGTAGGTACCCTGTATGGAGCTTGTGCTAGTGTGCCCATATCCATAGGAGGAATCACAGAAGAGTTTCACTTTTTTATTCCAGATAATTGCTCCTATGAAGTTCTCTTAGGTCAACCCTTGATTTGTGAGAGTCGTATGGAAACTAAAGCCATGGATGATGGGTCTACCTATGCTAGATTTAAGTCTAAGGATGGAACGCAATCACTTCAAGTCATGACAGTAGGAGTGAATCATCCTAGGAATCGATTGTCAATTAGAAAGAAACCTATTGTTACTCATGGTCATGAGCATGCTTGTAGTGATTGTGCACCTCGATTCATGTTTGGAGCTACATATGATGAAAATTTTGGATAGAATCCATTGTTGAGCGGGACAACAGTGGATATTGGTTTGACATCTCGCAGCCAACCAACCTATACAATAGTTTGTCACTTTGTTTTCCACATTCTAGATTAGATTTTCTTCATAAGAGTCAATTGTCCAAGTCTTTTATCTCAAAAACCCAAAAAAATTATAAAAACAACAAAATCATGGAACATGATGAGAACATTGAGCATGTGATTGAAACATCTCATTGTTTCTCTACTCTGGAGGAGTTAGAGTTATGTCTTCAACAAAATTCTAATTCCCATATTATTCTTCTTTCTTCCCTTGATGAGTATGCTCTAATCCAAGAGTATGCTCTCAATGTTGACAAGTGCTCAAAATTTAACCAAACACATGATGCCTTAGTTGAAACAAAGTACAAAACTATAGACAAAAAAATCAAACCCATAGCTCAACCATTACCTCAAGGAAGTAATGAAAAAATTATTGAAACCACAATGAAAACTCCTTTAGGCTTAGTGTGAATGTGTACTTTACCTCAAGGAGCGACTAATTCTGTGGCTCATATGATGAGTGCTATGAATATGGTCTTACATGATTTTATTCCTCATATAACTATGCCATTCATTGATGATATTCCAATTAAAGGGAGTGAGGAACGTGTAAAGGACATTACTTTAGATTCATCTGGATGTCGTAAATTTGTTCTTGACCATATCTCTGATTGTGAAACAATATTTCAATGATTTAAAGAGGTAGGTCTCACATTTTCCATAGAAAAATCTATTTTTGGTGTCAACGAGGTTCTTATTGTTGGACATTTATGTGGCCATTATGGTCGAAAGCCATACCCACAAAAAGTTGATGCCATAAGCAAGATTTCTGAAACATGTAACAACATGAGTGAGGTGCGTAGATTTCTTGGTGCTTGCATCTTTTATGTTATTTGGATCCCACACTTTGCTCATGTTGCTCATTGTCTCTATGACTTGTTGAGGAAGAAACGAAAAATTATTTGGACTGACAAACACACTCAAGCTATGCGTAAATTGAAGAAGTTATTGCTTGAAGCTCCCATCCTTAAGCCTGTAGACTATTCTGCTAACAAACCTATTATATTGACTGTTGATACTAGTCCTATTGGTATAGGTTGGGTCAAAAGTCAAGATGATAGTGAAGGGAATAGATATGCAATTAGGTTTGGTGCCAAAATTTTACATGAAACACAACGAAAATATCCACAGATCAAACGAGAACTACGGGGTATGGTAACACCTTCAAAAACAGACAAAGAATATTTTATTGGTGCAAATGTCAAAGTTGAGACTGATTGTTTGCCTCTCATTGGAATGATAGCCAATTGTTCATCTCCTGATATAGCCATGCTTAGATGGATGTCATATATTAAGTTCGTAAATCCTGAGTTAGTTCATATTTCAGGTAAGTCAAATTCAGTTGCGGATATGTTATGGAGAGCTAGATTTGATGATCTTGAAAGTGATCTAATAAAGAATGTGAACTTAATTGACTATGCTCCACATATATATGAGTATGAGCAATTTCTTGAGTCTGAGTATAAAAATGAATGTAGAGACATAGGAAAGTATCTGAGTACACTACAATCATTACCTAACTGGACTACGAATAGATTCCATAACATTAGGAAACGATCTTATAACTTTTTCCTATGTAACGGTTATCTTTGGAGACATGCTAAGGGTAAGGTTTAGAATCCACAATGAGTCCTAGGAAAACGAGGGCTTCAATTGCAAGTAATGAAGGAAATGCATGAGACACTATGGGCAAGTCATAAAGGATTTTTTGGAACATATGAAAAAATTAGAAGTACCTATTATTGGCCTAGGATGTATGTTGACATTAGTAGCTATGTTTCTACATGTTCTACTTATCAACTTCATTCATTAGTCAAACATAGAGATCCGTTGCATCCTACTTATCCACCTTGTATTCACTACAAGTGGGTAGTAGATCTTGTAACTATGCCTAAAGGTATTGACAAAATGCATTGCATTGTACTTGCAAGAGAAGACTTAACTAATCATGTAGAGGGACATGCACTACGATCTAAGACCACATCCAATGTTTGCAAATTCTTGCTTGAAGATGTCATAAGTCGCTTTGGGTACATAGAGAAAGTAGTTGCCGATCGTGGAGAGTTAAATGCGAGAGAAGCTAAAGAGTTCTTTGAACATCACGGTATTCGTTTGTCTCTTACTACTGCATATAATCCAGAGGCCAATGGTAAAATAGAGAGAGGGCATCCACCTATTGTGAAAGCCATATTTAAAGCATGTAACGGTGACATCAAACAATGGCCTAGATTCTTACCTTTTGCACTTTGGGCAGATAGAATGACATGCACATGTACTACTGGATATATGCCTGCTGAACTCATGTACTATCAAAAACCATTGTCACCAATTCAGTCTCATATTTTTGCATGGTCAAATTTGCCTTGGTCTGAAAACATGTCTACTGATGATTTTTTGAGTTTGCGCATTAAACAATTAGAACAAGGTAAATTAAGATTTGATGATGCCGTTGAAAAATTAAGAGAATCTAGAATGAAGAACAAGCATTATTTTGATAAAACTCATCGATTGCGTCCTAAGCCAATTGAAGTAGGAGATTGGGTGCTCATTTATGATAGTACATTTGACTCTCAATATGATGCATGCAAAAAGCTCACTCAACGGTGGTTTGGGCCATACATTGTATCAAAAGTCAACAACAATGGTACGTATGCTCTTTGTGAATTAAATGGTGTTGCACTAAAAACTTTGATTGCAGGTAAAAGGATAAAGCTATTCAAGAAACGTGATAATGAGGAGTACATTTTGGATGATGACATTGAAGAAGATGACAACAATGAGGCCGATTCATAAACAAGAGTATCCATGTTATAAAAAATAAATAAATAAATAAATAAAAGAAAAAAATAAAAAACATATAAAAATATCATTAATTTTTCAAGTTCATGTTGCTTTGTTTTTTTCAAGTTCATTCTATTTTTTTTTTCCATGCTTGTTTCATGCATGTTTTTTTTTCAGTCTTTGCATTGCATTGCATGTCCACATCACTTGAGTCAAAAAAGGGCAAATGATGATTTCTCTACTTGTGTAAAATTGTATCTTAAGAAGTAACTTATCTACTAGGAAATTGATTATAATCTAGGATTGTGGAAAGATAGGGCATGTAGATTTGGAGGTTTATTTTGGTGACATGACTTTCATATATAAACATGCATACGTATCCTGTATCGAAAGCATAATTGTTGAAATCCTAGCTCCTACTATTGCATGTTTCTACATCCTTAGTCCATCTCACAGTACTTGTATCGGAGTTTAAACGATTGTTCTCCGTCATCAAAAATGGTTGTACCTTGTATCGGGGTTTAATTTTTCCCCGTCATAAAAAAAAAGCTACTACATATTACCAAGAAGTTCACACTTTCTTCCACCCCAAAAAAGTGATCGTAACCATAAAGTTGCCAAAACATCATCATCAAAAAAAAAAGAGAGCAAGCCAAAGGAGGATAAAGAGGCATAATAGAATAAATCACGGGCTATATAGGCAGATTTATGCATTAGTGGAGTTTAGTTAGATTTCCTTGCATGTTATTAGAGAAAGAGCATATTCATATTTATGTAGGAAAGGAGTTGATCTAAAATAAGCTAAAGATGAAAGATGTCTCTTGAAAATCCTAAATCTTTGTTTATAATCGTATTTAAGGTAGATTTCTTTATGAAAAAGGTACAAATTTTTCTTCAAGATGAGAGGAACAGATGCTTAAAATGACTCAATACATCCACTTCCACTTCATATTGATGCTTGTTTGTTTTCTTTCTTGTTGTCAATGTTGCTTATTCATTTGCATATGTGTTGCCTATTTGTTCATGCATATTCATGTTGCATGTTTCAATTCTTTCTTTCATGCAAATTTTGCTTCAGTCATGTTGCCTACTCATTCATAACAATGTTGCATGTTCATTTATAGAAATGTTACCTATTTGTTTATGCATATTCATGTTGCCTGTTTTATTTTTTCCTTTCATACATATGTTGCTTGATATCATGTTGCCTTCTCATTCATGCATCTCATCAATCTTTCCTTCCTGTTGCCTATTTTCCTTTAAAAGAATATGATGCTTGAAACTTATGTTTTTTAGGAACACTAGAGTGGTGCTTCCGGAGGAACCGCAGGTTTAGTGGGGGCGAATGTCATCACGATTTTCTCTCCTCTCTCACTTGTGAAGGCCTACAAAAAACATAGTTGGTGAAGGTAGCCGGAATTCCCCAAGAAGTCTAGGATGCATCAAGGATGTCAAAGGAAGCTCACATACAAAGTTTCAAAGAAATCAAGAAAGTCCATGGTAGCGGTCAAAGCTGGTCAAAGTTAGGAAATTAGGGCAAAAATTTCATTGTCACCAAATTAGATGAAAATTCATATACTTGTAAAGATTGTCAAAGGCAGTCTATAGCCCAAATTTCAGCAGAAAATGGATTTTTTAGCACATTGATATGCTATGTTCATTTCGTAAAAATGTAATTTTTCTAGTTTGACCCTACAAATTCTTGTATAGAAATTTATGTTAGCCATATGGTTTCGCATGTATAAAGAACATATGTGGCTACATATTTGTACAAAGTTTCAAGGCTATCAGAGCTTCTTACAGACCTTAATGCCACCTTGCAAGCTTCCAAATGTAGACAAACTTGTACAAGGAAGATTCAGATGGAAGTTTTTTTTGCATATTTCTGAAGGAGTTCTTTGGAAACATAGTCCTACAAAGTTTCATCTTCATCAAAGCCTATTTGGAGGGTCAAAGAGCACAAAGTCCAGTTTTCAAGATCAGCGCAGTTTTCTAGTTTAAGCAAATTGAAGGGTTGAAGGACTACCACATGGCGAAAGCTGATTGAGCCATGTTGTACGATCAAGATGAGCTCATATTCAAAGGTGGAGATGCACTTATGCTTAAAGCAAGGAGGATCCACGAGTTTTTCCATAAAAGAAGACCTTTTTGACAATCAAAGATCAATAATGCAGCTTTTCTCCAAAAATAGTGGCTTATCTTATCCAAACTGATGTCAGCATTGATCCGACTGTCCAGATCATCCCCATATCCAATGGTGGAGAATGAAGACACCTAAATTTCACTCCTTTACACTAGAAATGATAGAAAGAACAATTCCAAGCCATTGATTTGATTAATCAATTGGTTGTAATCGAAAGTAGTGACCCTAAACATTGCGTCACAACAAAGAAGAACAAAGACATGTTCTCTATTCGTTTTTACCTAAAGACCATGATATCAAGAAATAAAGTGGGCATGTTACAATATCTAGAAAGCATCACTTGTTCTTGCTTGTAAATATTGTCACTAGAAGCTTGATCTCATATCCCAAGTAGTCAAGATAGATATAATAAAATACTTGGTGCCATGAAAACTAGTTGTTCAGCATGATCAAGAATCCCACATCATGATCTTTGACAAGAGATTAGAGTTGAAGGTACAAGTAAGAGTTCCGAAAGCTCCTTCATTACATCTATAACCTCAACAAGCACAGATTATAGCTCATTAAAAGCTACTCGAAAATCAGAGTACATGTGTTGCAAAAATCGGAACATTTTAACAAGGCAATTAAGATCATCCCCTTTGTATAGTTAAGATCGTCATTGAATGTTGGGCCATATTCACAGAATATGAAATAAATTTCACAAAAGCATTCCCAAGAGAAGATTATAATCAACAAAATTATACTAAGAAACATTCACACATTCATCAGAGAAATGCTCAAGATAAATCAAGCTAAACACAAAGTGGAAGCAGAACTCGACATTATATTTCTATTAAAATGATGTTTTACATTTAATGTGTTTTACAAGAGTAATATGAATCTACAACAGAAGCTTATCATAGCTTTTCTCAGGCTCAAGCATAATGGGATCCTCTCGAACATTAGAACACATCTCCTGCCTCTCTTGCTCCAAGATTGGCTCTTCAAGGTCAGCCATGTCCCCCGATTCATCTACAAGTGGGGGAACAGGCTCCCTTGAAGCCGGTTGGAATCTCTTTGTGTCTGCAATGTGCTTCCTTCCAACCTCTTGGTCTTCATCTGGGCATTCATTCAGCCCATTGATTCTCATTCTAATGAAGCTCACTTGAGCATCATCCTTCTCCACAGCTATGCAGTGCCTGAACATCTTTAAGGAGCAAGCCAAAGTTGTTCCTGAAACAGTAGAAAACCACTTAGAGGCCAATCAACATGATGACTAATGAAAATTGTTAAAATTGAAATTACCTGTGCCCGAAAAAAGGTCTAGGACCCAGTCATCATCATTGGAGAATAGTTGAAGCAATCTCATTATGAGCTTTTGTGGCTTCTGATAGGGGTTAACCAATGTCATGTCCCCAGCTACATGACAAAGTTTCTTGGTAACGGCTGGGAACATGAGCTCATTTGAGATCCCATTCTCATTGCAATGCTCCCTGACTCTCCTTTTGCTTACTTCATCATGATAGCCAACTGTAATGCATTCAATGGAGCTCACAAACCTATGCAAAGGAGTGTGATTGACGTTTGTCTTCACCTTGCCAACAAGAACTATAAGTAACAGAGAGCATCATTAAAGCCATGGAGAGAGAAAGAAGATTACTTACCACGTGAGGCACTCCACAGCATAACATCTTGCCTTCATAGCAGTTGAAACAGAGAAAGACTGGTCTCTGCTATGGAAAATTACTATCCTCCAAAGAGGAGACATAGTCAACTCTGCAAAATCAGTGACCATCTTCCGAATCTGAGGGTGTTGTAAGGGTTCATCATCATTAACTGATCCCAATAACCTAAATCCATAGGGTATGTCTGCTATGAGAAGGGAGAAATGCTTTCTAGGCACAACAGAACAAATGTTATTTACATCACTACAGAATACATTGTAATATACAGGCCTACGGGGGTCTAGGGGATTGGAGAAACATTGCAGATCACGTTCATCATCAAAATCAATCTCCTTGGCTTTCAGTCTAGATTTCTCATGCCTTTCTCTTTGAATGTGAGCGAGGAATGCAGGGGGGCAATCATCTAGTAGCTCTGCAGACTTACTTTTCTTTGGTTTTTGCACAATAAAGTGGAAAGACAATTAAATGAGCTCTTCAATACAGCAAAAGAAACATAAGGAATCGATGCATGGGATCGATTTCGTGTGTGGGTAGATGCCAGGCATCGACTTTCTACTGAAAGTCGATGCCTGGAATCGACTTTGGGACATAAGTCGATGTCTGGCATCGACTTATGCCACGAGGTCGATGCCAGGCATCGAATTATGCCCCCAAGTCGATGCCAGGCATCGACTTATGCCAGGAGGTCGATGCCAAGCATCGACTTTTGGCAGCAGGTCGATGCCAGGCATCCAATTTAGCAGTAAGTCGATGCCAGGCATCAAATTCCTACTAAAAGCCTGGCATCAAATTGGTTAGGTGAATCAAGGCATCTATACTAATAGCAAACCAGGCATGACCTCTGAAAGAGAACCTACTCAATCATGAAACAAGATAAAATATTCTGATAAAGCTTTGTAGGATGATGTGGTTGGATAGTCTTCTTGGACCTCTGTCCAAGAAAAGCAACCCAGCCTCTTCATCATCACCTCCTGAATCTTCATGTATACTTTATGACTACAGTCACAGAAATGAAAAAGAGACTAGGTTAGACTAGAAACATGGGAGGAGGGAAAAAGGATCTGAGAATAACATACATACTTATTGAGCTCAGTCACCATCTCCTCCAGGCTTAACTCCTTGGAGATTACCCTTGACAAAGTTGATATAATCAATGTATCATCCTTGATTCCTTGAAGGGCCCTCCATGGTGTCAGCTTCATGTCCTCAGGAGCCTCTTCAATTGAGAGGTCAACTTTCCTTCCCTTTCCCTTTAGATCAACCTGTGGGTCTGGCCTCGACTTCTGTTGCTTCTGGCCCTTGATCTCCTTGTTCTCCCACATTGTGAAAATTTTATCCTGCACATCCCAGATCTCACCTGCTCTGAATGCCAGTTGAAACCATGGATCATATTTCCTCAAAGCATCAGACTTTCTATTCTCATCCAGTGCAATTCCAACCTCAATAAGGCATTGCTTTCGTAGATTGGGATGTATTCTTCCAGCTTCCTTCACGAGAAAATCTTCATATTCATGGTGGAAGAACCGAATTCTCTCTATGGAGGACATTTTTTGCATGTAGTCATTGTCATTGTTGTGATCCCAAGCAAGAAGCTTGGCTTCCTCAGTTGTAAGACCAACATATATCTTGCACTCTCCATACCTAAAGAAGAATGTGGTAGGGTGCTCCTTCACTAGCTGCCTGGGGGCCTCTGCAGAGTGTGAACCTCCAATCACATAATATGTATAATCCTCAAACAAACCCTCATTGAACTCCTCCACAGAGCTGCACTCATTCGGATCCACCATGACAAGGAATGGCACAACAGTAGCATGAGGATTTATTTTCATTTTCTTCTTAAGATTTTGCATGTGCAAATTGTGTGGCTCCTTGATCTCAAGGGGCCTCCTCCCTGTGATTGGATCTATTGGTGGCCTATGGATGATATTGATTGGCAGGTGGAACAACTGCCCCTTCTTCACAACTTTTCTTCTAGCTATGTCCTCCCTCATCTTGTTCTGCTCAGTACCAAGAACACCCGAGGAAATCTCTCCACCAGGTGCAACTATTATATCCTCAGAGCTAGAGCTTGAGTCAGAAGACTCCCCATCTACAATTCTCTTCTTTTTCTTCTCGAACTTTTTCTGCATGCTCTGCTTACCCCTTGCCTTTACAGGGGTTGTCATCTTCTGTTGTGTTGGCATGATGTTGCCCTGGATCCATGGCATCAAGTCCTTGATAAGATTCACTCAGTCCTTGCATATCTCTGCAAGCCCATTTGGAACACACCACTCTGGGCACAAGAAATCCATCTTGCATATAACATTTCTTAAACCTTTCGATGTCTCTACCAGGACAAGGAGGTTGTCAGAATCCTCATGTTCATAATCCAGTTTGTACACAAGGCCATACTGAAAACCCTATGTTGTCGTGACCTTTCCTCTCCCATACGCCCTGCGAACACAAGAAGGACTGCATTCTTTTCTTCAACATACTGAAGGCACCACTCCAGGTTTGTCATGTCTCGCAGTGGACAATCTGTCCTTAAGACCTCTGCGTCCCTTGACCTATCCTTCGTAGTTGTATCATCCTCAAGAATTTTAATGCTACTCTGTCCACTAGAGGATATTCCAACCGGATTGCTGGCCTTCTCAGAGGATAAGGATGCAATAATTTTCTTTGGTTTTGCTTGGTGACCAATGCCTTTGTCACGTTGTTGATCAGCAGAGCTCATGGTCACTCTGAGCTTCTTGAAGGGCCTCTCACTCTTGGACTTAGCATCCCTGAAGGGGCTTGGAAATATCAGCTCATACGTTATTGTGTTTTTCAAGGGTCCACGTCGATGCTAGGCATCGACTTTTAGGTGCAAGTCGATGCCAGGCATCGACTTTGTGTGCAAGTCGATGCCAGGCATCGACTTGAGGGTGCAAGTCGATGCCAGGCATTGACTTGAGGGTGTAAGTCGATGCCTGGCATCGACTTACACCCTCAAGTCGATGCCTCGCATCGACTTGCACCCTCAAGTCGATGTTGGGCATCGACTTGCACACAAAGTCGATGCCTGACATCAATTTGCATCTAAAAGTCAATGCCTGGCATAGACTTGCACCTAAAATTCGATGCCTGGCATCCACTTTGCACCCTAAAGTCGATGCCTGGCATCGACTTTCAGGCCACATTCGATGCCAGGCATCGAACTTCCAGGTCGATGCCAGGCATCGACTTGAGGGTGCAAGTCGATGCGAGGCATCGACTTGAGGGTACAACTCGATGCCAGGCATCGACTTGAGGGTGCAAGTCGATGCCAGGCATCGACTTAAACCCTCAAGTCGATGCCTGGCATCGACTTACTTCCTCAAGTCGATGCCTGGCATCGACTTGCACACAAAGTCGATGCCTGGCATCAACTTGCACCTAAAAGTCGATGCCTGGCATCGACTTACACCATTAGGTCGATGCCTGGCATTGAGTTGTACCCTCATTGGATCTATATTTTAGGAGCTAAGAAAAATAAAAACCTAGAAAGCATACTATTTACTCAAGCATACAAAAGGAATCTTTTAGGAATCTTTTTTTGTGGTATGATTTTGTCTACCTCTTGGTACTCTTGCCAACATTCTTCTTCTCCATGAGAGTTGCCTTGCTGGTATGCTGAGCTTTGTGCTCCATGACTGTCTGTGCTCTATTGCTCTCTCTTGCTCGTAGATTTTGAAAATGAGAATGATCTCCTCCTCTGCTATTTATAGGCAATTGGGTAACTTGAACCAGACACTAACTGGATCTAACTGAGTGAATCCTGTTGCTAACTATATCTGTCAACTTATCTAACCAGGAAATACCACTCACACAAATAGGCTGTTTCACCTCGACTTTAATGAAATATTCATAGAACCTTGCAACTATTTATATACATTTGCATGGAATTTACACTTCAATGGCAAGAGTATGGTATGTGCATGAGGAAGTCTAATCTCATGTATAAATTGTTTCTTAGAATCTCTTGCTTGGGAAAAAATCAAGTCTAAGTTGTGTTGAATATGGGAGATTAATGACATCTTTATAGTTTTATCCTTCTCACTTCAGTTCATATTCACATTTATCTTGTAACACATTGTTGAAAAGGAAAATCAATGTATGAATAAATGTTCAACAAAGAACTTTGGGGCAATTTCGACAAAATAGGTTGGTAATTTCAACAAAATAGCTTGGTAATTTCAAACGTCACTCGTTGTCTTTGCATCCAACGTTTAGAAAAATCGTAGATTCGAAATTCATTTGAAAATCTTTTGTAACAAGCATATACTTAATTCTTACATATAATTCTTACATATACTTTTCCATATACTTCTTACATATACTTTTCCATGTACCTCTTTTACACATAATTCTTTTTTAATATACTTTCATCTACCTCTTTGAGATCTACCCAAGACCACAATAAAACCTAATCCTTGAAATCTTAACCAAAGGTAAAATTTCTTCTTGTATAGTCTTCAATGGCACTACTCCAAACAATTTTAATATCTAATCCAGTTGGAACTCAACTTGGATATATTTTGATTCACTCATAATGCTAAGACTCAATGACTCATATCTAGTTAGAAATCAACTGTGTATCTCATCTTTCAAAAGTGAATCAAATCTTTGGTTCCCTTATTAGTGTATATTTGAGTAATTAAGTAATTTGATTTAATTTGATGTTTGATGTAATTTAATGTACTTTAATGAGCTTTTGATTTCATATCTTCTTGATGTGACATTTGATGTGACATCTTCACTTGATCTCAGATTTCTACTTATTTAAAAAGGTCATTCATCTTCAGTCTTTTGTGAACTGAGTGAAGATGAGCTCAATCTTTTCTATGGATGCTTCGGCATCAGCTTCCGCTGTTCATATTGATACAGTTTTGGATTCATTGTTCTCAGTTGACCCTTTCCACAGAAGTGATGATCCCTATGGTTTAGAACGTGCTGATGATTCTATGTTTTCTGTTGAGTCATTTAAGTTATCCAATTCATAGTGCAATGCTGCTGAATCCAATGCACCTCTTGATCTCCCATCTGATCCAACCATTGATCTCCCTTCTGACTCAAGTGCATGTGGAGCAACGGAAAAGCAAAGCAAGATCAATCTACGATTTAAAAGAAGGCCTCGTGAAGTAAGTCAAAAAAGATTTAAATTTTTTACTTTAGATAGACAGATTGCATTGGATATTGTGAAGCATTGTTGTGGTTTGAAATGTTTGTACAATTTAGGAATGAAGAAACTAAAGCACCTAAGAGAAAAACTCCTCCATTTAGATAGTGAAAGGCAGGATATATACCTTGTTTCTCGCATGCAAATGATTGAGGATAACATGTCAGTAACACGTGTTGCTTTTGCATATTTCTTTAGTCAAGGGATGCGATGTTGTAGGGCTGCAATTACAATTGAAATGGGTGTGGAAAATTTTAGAATACATAGGGTTCAACATGGGATTTTGAATGGGGATCGCATTTTGGATATGTTCCATGTTGGGACCAAAGGATCTGTTGGACATCATGCAATGAATTGGATGATGAACTATTTTAGCTTGCATTGTGAGGTTATGCCTACAATTGGAAGGTTGCACTTGTCAGATAACTTAACTCGTCGAGAGGTATTTCAAATATATAGAGAAGACATGGAAAACAGAAATGAGAAGTATGTGTTGTATCGTCACTTTACTCGATTATGGAAGGAAGAGTTTAACCATGTCTGTTCCTCGTAAAGTTAGAATGGGTGAATGTTCAGTTTGCGCCACTTTGAAAAACATGGCAAAGGGGGCTACACCACCACAGGAAAAGAATAGTTTTAAAAACCTTCTTAACAACCATCATGAGAGTCAAGCTTTAGAGAGAAAGAAATCAATTCATCATTGAAGTAAAGCACTCAGAAATCCGGAGCGTTATATGTGTTTGTTGATCGATGGTATGGATAAAAAAAAACTTGTTTGCCACATTTTTATCGCATCCCTAAGGACATTGGAGATGAAGTCCTTGTGCAAATGCATTTGGTTGGTGCTTTGGTATACAATGGAACTGTAATGTCCAAGGTTTTCTTCACATATCCGAATGTGCATAATGATCCAAACCTTATAGTTACTGCCATTCATCGTGTTTTGCAATCATGGAAGGGTCTTTTGCCACCAACTCTATATTTGCAACTTGATAATACTGCAAGAGAGAATAAAAATTCTACAATCTTTGGATATTTAAGCATGCTTGTTGAAAAATAGGTATTTCAGAAGGTTAAGGTAAATTTCCTTCTGGTTGGCCACACTCATTATCACATTGATCAAATGTTCAATACTTTCTCTAAGAAGTTGGCACGTAACAATGCTTTTACTCTTCCGATTTTATCTGAGCTGATTTCAGAAGCATATACTCCAAAACCAGAAGTTCAACACCTCACATAGATTTATAACTTTAAGCACTTTTGCTCAATGGGCCTTGATAACAGTGCTAAGGTTTTGCCTTCATTGCACAATATTAGTTTCAACCATGTATTTTTGATGAGGAGGGTTGATGAAATAACCCTTTTATTTGCAAAGCAGTATTCATCTTCTCCTGGGTGGGAGCCTAAAGAGGGATGCAGATTCTTATTGCAGGTGCCTAATTTGTCTACAGCGTATGGTGCAGAACAATCACCATATGAAGATAAAAACAATATAGAAAGATGTGGAAATATGGTTGATCAAAGTAAAAGCTGGATGCATGCACTCATTGAAAAGAAGAGACATATTGAGCGTGCAAAAAATTATGCTAGATATCAAGATGTATCTTGGTGGGAGGACTTTTTCAATCATCAAGAAGAGATTATACAGTATACAATTGCAGGTCATTGGCCAGTTGATGTTCCATTCACATGGGATTTTTGTACACAAAGGTCCGTGAATGTGGCCCAAGCATGTAATGCAGATGCACTTCAAAGTTTTATACATCCACCAGAAAGAAATATTTATGTAGGCCCAAGGATGACAAAACAGAAAAAAGCAAGATGGAGAGGAAATTTAATAGAGATAAATGTTGGAACACTTATTGCAGTACTTGCTAATGGTGATGAGGCTACCAGACCATTTTGGATTGCAAAGGTTTTAGAGATAACTAAAGATATTGATCAGAGAAGAATAGAGGCTTTGATGGTGCATTGGTATTACACTAAAAGTAGTAATGCATTCACAGGTAAATATAACTTAGAAATGGTTTGTGATACTAAATGAACAGGTTCAAAAAAGAAAAAGAATATTCGAAGCACATCCACTCTTAAAATGGATGATATAGATATTCTTGTTTATGATTTTTCCTTGACAAAAATAGGTCACTTGAGGAAAGTAACCATCAATATGAAAGAAAAAAAGCTTCCAGATGTATGTGGTACAGGAAATCATAGGCAAACAAGAAGATTTGTTCATGATCCTGCAGAATTTGGTATGTACGTGGATGAAGATAGAGCTCTTGTGGATATAGAAGAAGAAGAAGAGAGCTCTCAACAGTATGAGACTGAATCAAGTGCATCAGATGATGAGAGTGTAGACATAGATCCACATAGTTGTGAGTTGCATTGAAGCTCTCTAGCATTTTTAGTGCTTATGTAAATGCCTCGAAGTAGTTTGGTTAATGAAACCATGTTTTGTAGCAATTTTGAATAACAATCAGATATCCACCCATTAAATATATATATAAAATGTTATTTTTAAATAAGAATTATTCAGTTTTACATTCTTTATATAGATTTTAGACATGTCAATGTCTTATCATATAGATTTTGGACATGTCAATGTCTTATCATATAGATTTTGGACATGTCAATGCCTTATATAATAAAATTTTGACTACATTTTGAGCTCTTTTTTTATGACAAAATGACAAAAAATGTCAAAAAATCACATGTTTTCACTTCATTTTTATAATATATGTATACTGGTATAAAGGAATCTCAAACATAAGCTGCCATTTGCTTGATTTTTGAAGAGAGTGTTCTCTTTTTATGATATAGTTCTCGTTTGTTACGATTCACTGTTCCTAGAGTTGAGAGTTGATTTCTCTAGATCCAAGGGTCCAAATTCATTTAAAAAACTATATAAACCCCCCTCCAAACTCCTAGAGCATCATTGTTAGGCATCCATAGGGCTCATGCTAATTTACGGTTTCCTTGAGACGATCACCCTCAGTTGAGCGAGTGAGGATCCAAGGTGGGCTAGTATGAGTATAGTACATAGTTTCAAATTTAAGTTAGAACTCCAATCTAGGATAGGCTCTTCAAACTAGCATCTCTATCTTGACTCACCCTCGGTGGAGCGTGTGAGTGAGTTAGAGCTCGTTTTAATGAGTCTTAGACTTCTTTAGTTAGACGTTACGAGCCTAGACATACATAGGGTCAATGAAGTGGAACTCACCTTCTTACGTATGACATTCGGTTGAACTGTCTTGGTTTGAAGGTCGGAACCGCCTTTGATCAGTAGACTGCTTAGCTTGACGTACTGTTGCAGAGCTAAAGAGAGCACAAAGCAGAGAAAAAGACGGGCCCCAAAATTTTTCCGATTTGGACATCATATTTTTGTATCATAACCACTCTTGTAATATATTTTCCGTTGTAAAGGCACTAGAGGAGTCCTCTAGATGCACCCCCACAGAAGATTAGAAGCTTACCCATGTAAAATAGTAGGAAATTAGTCTTTTAGTGAATAAAGTGCCGGTCTCTTGTGTGAAAGGACCATTTTTAGGGCAGTAGTATATAAGTCAATTTGTGACTCTTTGTAAAGAACTTTCTTGACCATTGTGAGAATAGAGAGCACAAAAATTCGAATTTGTGTCTTCTTCACTCTGTATCTTCTTCTCTGTGAGCTTGTATACATGTGTATTGCTTGGAAAGAGTGCTTGTGAGTGTTGTCTATCCATGAAAGTGTTTATTTGCTGTAGGTAAGGTGTGTGCGAAGTGTAGAAAGTGCTGAAGTGTAGGAAGGTATTTCCCGTGACTCAGTATTTTGCTCATAACTTGAAGTAGGAGCATCAGAATTGAGTGAAACCACTGCCATTGGATGCATCTTCTTGAGAGCTTCGAAACGCATATGCTATTCACTATATTTGAGCTCGGAGCTGGGGGAAAAGTCCAAAATACGGACGGCTGCTGCACCAAGTATCGTGACACCATGACCAACAATTGAAGCTTGTTTGGATAAGTCTTTGCCTTGTTTACACTCTTTGAGTAGTTCATTTGCATTGATCATCACATGATTGCATGTCCTCATACACTCGGCTAGGTTTGTATACTCTTTGGATTGATAATTAAAAGTGTGTATCCCCACTATATGCACTTGAGAGGGGATTGAGGTATAGTCTCTTTCTCCGCAAGTCCCTAAGTTGGTACTTAGGTCAACACACTTTTTGGCGCCGTTGCCGGGGAGTGACGAATCAAACCGAGGCATTCATGTGATGGTAAGTAGCTTTTTGCATTGAAGCAAGAGGAGGAGTGGTGATTTTCTCTTCTTTGGTAAGTCATTTTCAACCGCACTCGCTACTTCTCATTCTTGGAGTGTGTGTAGTGAGTTGTTAGCCTAGAATAGGAAGAGTGAGGGAGTAGAGTAGGTAGCTAGAGTAGTGTTCAGTCTTTTTTTTGTTGAGTTCTTCTTTTGAAGTAGAAAAAATCCCAAGTATAAAAGCCCAAAAAGTATCACTTGGCAAGTTACTTGTGTTCTTGAGCAAGTATCGTGAGAGTTCCAGTCGGGTATCGTGGCTGAGAAACAAAGCTATTGGCAGCTACGCGGAGCAAAAGAGGGTGCTAGAAGAGTGGGAAAGAGCATCAAAGGTGAGCCAATCAATTGCTAGTCCTTTTTCATCACTCAAAAAGTCAATATTAGAATGAAACGATCTGCGTCAGGTATCGTTTAGGACCTATAGGGTCGAAAAAGTGTGTTTTGAATGATACAGAGAGTGAGGGGTGGGTAGAAGGACTAGTAGAACAAGTGTATTGAATTAAACCCTGAAGAATATCTCAAAAATATTGAAAAAGGGTCAAGTATCGTTTACTCCCGCGGTCGAGTATCGCGATACTTAGCAAGTATCGTGACCTCCTGTGGTTGAGTATCGCGATATTTCCCTCCGATCTTGTATCGTTTCATACCGATCGCGATACTTGGACAGAGATCGTTTCGGGCCAGAGATCGTTTCGAGCCAGAGATCGTCGATCGTTTGGATCAAAGATCGTGTATCGTTTGGCTTAAGTATCGTGTATCGCTTCTCAGAGATCGCGATACTTACCAAAGATCGCGTATCGTTTTGTTCAGGTATCATCAATCGTTTCCACTTCAAAGGTCGTGTATCGTTTAGAGGAAGTATCGTGTATCGTTTTCTCCCGAGCATCAAGTATCGTTCCCCATCAAGTATCGTTTTTCATCAGGTATCGTGTATCGTTTGGAGACAGAGTTCGAGTATCGTCTGGGGTCAAATATCGAGTATCGTTTGAGCCCAAAGATCGTGTATCGTTTTAGGCTAGAGATCGTTTATCGTGGAATCTGGAGTCAAGTATCGTGATCTGGAAAAAATTCTTTTTCAGTCAGTTCGTAGCCAAAGTCTTCTAGAAATTCTGACCTTTAGTGAAGAATCCCAGAGGCTAGAGGGTTGCAAGGGCTGATCAGAGTTGTTAGGTGGATGAACCTGAGATCCGGAAGAACCTTAGGAAGCCCAAGAAGTGTAATCTCTTTTGTAGGTAGTGTAGCAGAGCAAAGTAACCGTTCACATTATTTGGAGACCTCCAGTGAGTCAGAGGACGAAATTCCCATGGCTTCGGAGGATATGCAGAACACAGTACCCATGATTGGCACGATGTCGATCATTGAGGGAGAGTACAGGACCTCCTTGGAGTATGTGAACACCAACCAAAATGAGATCCCTATTTATTTGGATGGTCTAAACAGATGAGTGGCCAGGTTAAAGAAAGCGTCAGAGGCTTATATAGTGCCTAGACCAGCAGTCAAGTATGTAGGAGGTTTTTACATGGACAAAAGAGATATCCAATATGTTGTCATGGAGCACCCGGAAAACATTAATGAACATGGTGAAGAAAATAATGCTTCAAACTTAAATGGAGATGGGAATGAAGAGCAAGTAACTACACCTAGAGGGAGATCTACTGTAGCTAGGATATGGAGAGGAGACCTGATTCCCCAAGACGACTCCTTAATGGATGTATATTTGATCAATGGGATGGAGCATCTTCTTAGAGCACATTCTTCAATATGGGAAGCTTCTCTTAATCCAGTCACCATCTATGAGTTACAGGATCCTGATTTCCCCACCATCATCACATATTTGGATAAGAATCAGAGAAGATATTGGCCCTTAACAGAATTAGAAAGAGCTGAGTTGAAATATCAGAATATCCCAGTGTTTCCCCCTAGGGACCAAGCCACTACTTCAAGAAACCCACTTGGAACATCCCAGAATGATTCATATCAGCAGTCGGGCCAAACACAACAAACACAACAAACACAAATCCCAGTCAGACCACAGGTGCAGTTTGCAATGCCTGCAAATAATCCTAATTACCGACCTCACCAAACTGTTGATCCAAGACATGGAATTCTTGCTCCAATCAGACCGCCTGTAGCAAGAGGACCAGGCATACCCATAGGAAGACCAATTTTTCCAGTAATGCCTAGACCACCCGAAGCGGGAAGAAGATTAAGGCCAATTCAAGTTGCCAAATGCATGAGAAATCACTATGATGGCTCTAGTGAACCTTACAATCATATAGCTGAATTTAAACAAGTAATCAGAGCCGAACAGGTGGAAGACTTCTTGATTCAATATGAGTCCTTTGGTCTTACCTTGTCAGACACTGCGTTAGCATGGTTTCAGCCATTGGACCCTAATAATTTCAAAAACATGGAGCAATTCTATCAAGAAATGATTGAGGAATTCACTAAGTCAGGAATTAAAAACAATTCTTCATCATTGATCCATAGCTTCAAGCAAGCCCTGACCGAATCAGTGAGATTGGCTGCAAGAAGATTCAAGCAGTATGTGGACAGATGCCTAGTAGAAGAGAGACCTACCCAAAATAAAATGGTGTCATTATTTTTGGAAGGATTGTTGAACGGATCTTTGAGATCTTTAGTATATGTAAAGAGAGTTCAGACTTTGCAAGAATGCATGAAGGAATGTATAGACCTAGAAGACAACCTAGCAAAGGACCATAAAATACCTCAAGGTAGCTTGAAAAGTGAAGATTCGGTCAGTTGCACATCAATCCCTAAAAACAATGTCGAGGAAATAGACGATTTGGTAGCAAAGAAGTTGAACGTTCAAGGACAGAGGAACTACCCCAATAACCCTATGAGAGTACCCATGCTCAAAAGATGTATGCAGTGCGGAGGTGATCATCCTTCTCACTCGTGTACTAGGGGAGTAGTCCCACCACCTGCTTATGCTTATAATAGACCCACTGTCCCAGGATCTCTACAATATTGTAGTATAGAACAAAAATATACAAATCACAACACAGAAAACTGCCCTTACAATAGGCAAGCGAGGCTAGCACAGCCATACATGAGACCTTATGGATACCCGCAGAGAGAGCAAGGAGGAGAAGCAGGAAGGTACCCAGCCTATCAGCCGCAGGCACTAGTGCCACGACCATATGCGTATCAAGGATACACCCAACCACAACCAGTACTAGGACAACAACCGCCCCATCCATAGAACGTTGTCCCAGTCAAGATTGCTCAACTTGAAGAAAACCTAGAGAGAGCAATAGTCCCAGCCACACCTTTGACTAGTAATGAACCATATGACTCGTTTTATGACCCTAGTCAAAGAATATATCCCAATTATGAAAGCTCAATGATGGAATATGGACAACTGTATGAACCATATGCCTACGGCATGGAAGTATCAGATAGTTCATACGGATATGAGCAAGACTATGTGTCATTAATGTACACAGCTCCTAGAGCAACCATACCACCACGACCCATGAACAGACCGCCTATACCCAGAGGACCATGCTATAGATGTGGAGGTGATCACTATATCAGAGAATGCACATTGCCAAACCCACCACCACCACAACGCGTCTGGGAAGGCTACTGTAGTGATTGTGGTAAGGAACACCTTTTCAGAGACTGCCCCAAGAATCCCAACAAGGTTACATCCAACGTGCAAATCAATGTGATAGAAGTAATTGAATCATCAGGGAGCGATAAGGAATACACTGTACCTTTGAAGGCGATCACAAGAGCCAAAGCTAGAGAGACCCCAGAAAAACCAAAAGAACACAATCAAAGTGACCTAGAAATGAATACCCCATACCTCAGAGAGTGGAAGACTCGGAAGAGCCTGAAAAAAGTGTTGTAAGTAAAAGAACCCAAAGATGGAAGAACCGTAGAGATAGGATAAAAGAAAAGAAGTTACTGCAGAAAAAGGAAAATGAGAAGAGCAAACAAAACCCAAAGGAGGAACAGAAAAATGAAAAAGAAAATAAAAATGAAAACTACAAAAAAGAAGAGGTAGGATCGGTTTTAGTAGATCCCATGCCTGAAGAATTAGCTATGTGGATTCAGGCATACAAGGCACGAATAAGAGCCGGACCGACCATCGAACAACATGAAAGAGAATACCCTAGAGGTGACCTAGAGAAAGAGAGATTGGAGATTTGCAAAAAATTAATAGAATTTGCTCAACAGACCTTAGAGAAACCTGCATTGCCATTGCCCAATAACCGAATTCCTGAAAGAGAATTCCAAGAGTGTATCAACACCAATGACCACGAAAAACCTGAAGTAAGTAAGACATAGAATGGCAATTATTGTGAGGAAAAAAGGGAAGGATCCGTTGTTCCCGAAGTGGAAGGAGAATGGCCTAAAAATTTGTGGGCTAGAGTCCAAGAGGACAGATGGAAGAAAGTAGAAGGAATTGAACCACCCTTTGAAGAGATAGAAGCGGAAGAGGAAATAGAGGATTCCATACCTGAATTAAATTTAGAAGAAATTTTACCAATGGATCCTAGTGACAAAGGAGATGAGGGAGTAAAGGAATTGCCCAATTACACAGGGGAGTACAAACATAATTCTGAATTGTATTGCATCCCCTCAATCAGGAAAAAAGAACCGAACCCATCAGTCCAAACATCGGACATCATACAACACCTTAAAAAAGTAAAAATCCCTTGTACACTAACATTAGAGGAATTGTTGAAGGTTAAACCACATTTGAAGGAGAAATTGACCAGTCAATTGGAGGTCAAGACTAGAGAAAAAGAGACGTCTGATGAAGTAAATACTATAAAGATCCTAGTGGATAAAGTAGGAGATTTTAGTGAGGGAGATGAAGGAAACACCTGCCTTCCAATTACTTTTAGGGGTTATACCACCAAAGCCATCTTAGATTCAGGAGCTGGTGTAGGCATTGCTACCAGAGAAATCTGGGAGAAATGGGGAAAACCAGCTTTAAGACCAACGCGAATGAAAATACAAATGGCTGATGGAACACAGAAAGACCCTTGGGATTATTGGAACGAGTAGTATTTACCACCTGCGGAGTTGAATTTGAACACACCTTAGCAATTTGTCAATTTGAAAGGGCAAGCAATTATGAAATGATATTGGGGAGACCTTTCATGAGACAGTTAAAGGTTGTGCAAGATTGGGGAAAAGATGCAGTGTACCTACAACATGAAGGAACCACCACAAGAATAAATCTTCACACCTATACATATCAATATGTTCCCCCCTTACAATGGAATCAAATTCACAAGGAAGAAGATGATCAGTCAATTCACAGCATATGTTCTAGTAACCAATCTTAGATGAACGAGGACACTCATCTATGGATATGCCAAACTGCCAAAAAGGAAGAGGATAGGAGAAAGGGATGGCAGCAAGGGCAAGGAGTAGCTAGGTCTATACAAGATCCAGCTTACATGCCTCAAGTCTTTTTAGATGAAGAGTTTGAACCTCATGGCTGGATGGAGATTTTAGCGACCCTCGATGTATGCGTGAACGAAGAAGCGATAACTATGAATGAATGTATTGATGAGGAAGGATATGACGTTAGTCTATATGTAGTAGTTCTTCAGGAGGCTGAAGAAGGAGAAGTGATAGAGAAAGAATGGAAGGAGGACTATGAGAGCATTGAGATGGAACCAGAACCAATGGAACCTGAGGAGGAAAATCAAAACATAGGAACCACTGCTAACGAAGATAACTAAGAACCTAAACAGGAAGAAGAGCTGGAGTTAGATAAAGAGCCAGAGAATGAAGAAAACAAGCCACAAGATCAGTTTGAAGTGCCAGCTCACTTCAAAAATATGAAGTAGAGGAGAGAAAAATTACTATTCAAATGCCTAAAAGAAAGGCACAACTGGGAATAGCATATGACAACAAAGAACAAACCAAGAAGATAGTAGTAACGTTAGAAGAAGGAGAAGAACGATGTACTTTCATAGGACAAGATGTCTCCATAGAGGAAGAACAAGATTTAATACGCCTCATAAGAGAATATCGGGATGTTTTTGCCTGGACCTATAAGGATTTGAAAGGAGTAGATCCATCTATTTGTGCCCATAGAATTCCCATGACCCCCGAAGCCAAACCTTCTAAACAACGACCATATACATACAATGATGTGTATTCAGCAAAGATAAAGGAAGAGATAGACAAATTGTTAGATGCTCGATTCATATATGAGATTGAGCACACGGAATGGGTGTCACCTTTGGTGGTTGTACCGAAAAAGAATGGAAAGTTAAGAGTGTGCATCAATTTGAAGAAAGTAAATGCCGCGACCATAAGGGATAGTTACCCATTACCAATTACAGATCATCTCTTGGAAAGAGTGGCAGGAAAGGAAGTCTATAGCTTTCTGGATGGCTTTTCAGGGTATAATCAGGTAGCTATTGCTCCTGAGGACCAACATAAAACAGTGTTCGCAACTGAATGGGGAGTATACGCCTTTAGAGTCATGCCTTTTGGTCTAACTAATGCCCCAGCCACCTTCCAAAGATTGATGTGCCATGTATTCAAAGAATTCCTGAGAAAGAGTATGGAGGTATACGTAGATGACCTATGTACTTATTCAGCTATACGATCAGAGCATATCCCTGAACTAGAAAAGATTTTTGCCAAGTGTCGACAATACCGAGTATGCCTCAACCCAAAAAAATGTGTCTTCATGGTTCGACAAGGAAAAATTTTAGGACATATTGTCTCAAAAAATGGAATCTCAACTGATGAAGACAAAATCAAAGTAATTCTGGATTTACCAAGACCAAAGACTGCTAAGGAAGTTCAAGCATTTATGGGACACTGTGGATACTATCGAAGATTTATACATATGTACGCCATAATTGCTAGACCTCTTTATGCATTATTGACACAATTTAATTGGACCGAAGAATGTGAGAAAGCCTTCAATGAGCTAAAGAATCGATTGAGTTCAACACCAATCCTTCGAGTACCTAACTGGAATAAGCCATTTCATATTCATGTGGATGCTTCCAAGTTTGCCATTGGTTGCATCTTAGCTCAACCCGCCGATACAGGAAAACTAGACCACCCTATAGCCTATGCTAGTAGACAATTAAATCAAGCAGAACACAATTATACCACCACGAAGAGAGAAGGCCTAGGGATGGTGTACGCAGTCAAAAAGTTCAGACATTACCTGTTGGCAAACAAATTCAAATTCTTCATTGATCATCAAGCCCTCCTGTACCTAGTCAACAAGCCTTGTAATACAGGACGACTAGTACGATGGTTTTTATTGCTAATGGAGTTTGATTTTGAGGTAGTAGTCAAGAAAGGAAATACTCACATAAGAGTAGATCACTTATCAAGAATGACCCACGGAGAACCACCCATAGGAGTACCCGATGATTTGCCAGATACGTATCTTTTTAACCTAGAAGTATGTCCCCAATGGGCAGAAAAGTTGATCCCTATACTTACACATGGACCGAAAGATGGGATCACACCAAACTGAACCCAAGACCTTTGGAAGACTAAAAACCTTCATATCATTGCGGGAAGTTTGTATCATCAAGATTCAAGTGGATTGTTAATGAGATGCGTTGAAGAGGAGGAACAAGAAATGTGGCTTCAGAAAGCACATGTGAATCAATGGAAAACTCATATGAATGCAAATGGAACATGGCAAACCTTGAAGAGGTTAGGCATATATTGGCTGACCATGCAGAGAGACACACATAATTATGTTTCAGCGTGCCAAATTTGTCAAGAACAAAATCCAGATGAGAACTCAACTCTATGCTATTCCACAATAGCACCGAGATGGAGCATGCCTCTGGTAAAGTTCTTGAAAACTCAAGAATACCCAGAAGGAGCTACTTCAGCAAGGAAACGTGCACTTGTAGAACAAAGTAAGGATTATGCCATTATAGGAAAACAACTTTTCAAGCGAGGGAGAGATAATCAATTACGAATGTGCATTCATGAAGATGAATATCTTTCTGTTTTAGAGATGGCACATACAGGAGCTGCAGGAGAGCACTTCTCTGCAGATAAAACTGCAAAGATGATCCTCTTTGCAGGAATGTGGTGGCCAACTCTACATCAAGATGTTGTAACATATGTGCAACATTGTGATACTTGCCAACGGATAAAATATCCAATTAGAAGAGATGAAATGCCACTTAGACCCATGATGAGTGCCAGAGCTTTCACAAAATGGTGAATAGACTTCATAGGACCTATTAGCCCACCAGCGAAAGGATCCCATGCCGAATATATAATTGTAGCCATAGACTATCTGACCAAATGGGTTGAAGCCAAAGACACCAAGAAAAATGACGCAAGAACCACGGCCAAGTTTCTCTTTGAGAACATCTTCACTAGATTTGGACTACCAATAGAAATTGTGAGTGATAGAGGTACGCACTTTGTGAATGAAGTTATAGAAGCTCTACTGAATGAATTCTTGATAATTCATAAGAAATCAGCTCCGTATCACCCCCAAGCCAATGGACAAGCTGAGAGTTCGAATAAGATCTTATGTACTGTTCTCACAAAAATTGTGAACAATGGTAGATCAGATTGGGATAAGCAGTTACATCATGCTTTATGGGCATTTCGAGTAGCCTATAAAACCGCCATAGGCACTACTCCTTTTAACTTAGTATATGGACAAAATGCTATCTTGCCAATTGATTTTTTAATTCCCACTCTCAGAGTAGCAACAACTTACGAGTGGACGGGACATGAACTATCAGCTCAATTGGATCAAATAGAAAAACTTCACGAAACTAGGTTACAAGCGGTAGCAGGCATATATGCTGCTAAACGATGACAGAAAGCCTATTTTGATGCTCACATCAAGGACAAACATTTAAAGGAAGGAGATTTAGTCTTGGTATATACCTTGAAACAACATGCTAAGAAGTTTTTTTTTTTTTATATAAAGGAAGTTCGGCAATAGCCTACTCTCCCGGACTTGAATTAAATTAAGAAACAAAGGTACAATAGAAGGGGACTAGTGCCCACGGGACCCCCCAAATCCCACAAAGCAGGGGAAGCTTGATTAAATCCTAGATTGCATTACAGAGAAGGTTGATCACCCTCTCATCGCCCTCATGCGGGGCCCACTTGGGTTTGAGCTTGTTGTTGATCAAAAGGAGGACTTGATGGTGCCTGAAGGGGGGGGATTTCTTACTGTTGACAATCCTTTTGCCAAGGAGGAATAGTGATTTCTCGATCGACCACACCTTGGGGGGATCGCCGAAGTTGAGAGCACACCGCTCCCGCCAGATTTTCCACAGGACTTCCCCTCTGATAGCGTTCCAGAGTGCCGCAGAGCAGCCCATCGCTTCTCCCAAAAGGACTTGTTTCCAACTAAGCTGTTTCTGAACTTTGTGGGATCCCTCCTTGGTGCAAACGCTGCCACCGTGCAATCGAAGATGTCCAACATGCTAAGAAGTTGCAAAAGAGAGGATATGGCCCATTAATCATCAATCGCATATCAACAGGTGGAGCCATCAACTTAGCAACCTTAAATGGGGATGTATTACCAAACTACATCAGTGGATGTCGAGTGAAAAAATATTTAGAACCATTGACTAAAGAAACTATGTCTCAATTAATCAAAGGCAAGAATCGACGTATTGAGGAGGAAAGGATACAAGAAGAAGCGAGACAGGAAGCCCTAGAATGAATTAAGAAACGGAAAGAGTGGATGAGAGAGAGAGATGAGACATATCGACTAGGAGAAGAACTCATCCCAATGGCCAATTTTAGAGCCACTCAAAGCGTAGGCTCACAGAGAACGCAACCATATTTAAATTTGGGAGCAGGTAAAACGGAGTACCACTTGGTGGATGCTCTCATTGACACAGGAGCTGCCATAAGCTGTATCAAATTTTCTTTGACCCAGAAACTCAAGGAAGAAGTACACCCATCGATGGCACAATTGATAGGAATAGGAGGAACGATTACTCAATGCATAGGTGAGATCACCTTACCTCTGCATCTTGGCAACAACACTATGGAACAAAAGCTATTAGTGTGTCATGATCAGGATTTACTTGAAGATGTTGTGTTAGGTCAAGATTGGATTTACGAATATGAGGTGACCATTCAATTGGCTTTAGGATACATCTCTGCCAGGATAGGACATCGTGAGGTATTTAGTTTGCTAGACGAACGACCAATCAAACTTGTAAGCATAGATCCAAAATTTCATTCCAATGAACAAAGTAATGAGTGTATGTTCACTAGCACTATAGAAACCTCTTCGTCAAGTACTATATGTGCGGACACATTGAGTTCTACTTGCACACCATCTTGTAGTCTAGCAAGTCACGAGAGTGTCAATCATTCTGAAGCCAACCTCAGTGAAGCACCAAGCACAAGAGAGTCCAGTCCTCTGAGTAATTCAAAATTTGTACCTATTAAAATATACCCTATTCCGTACACTCAACAAGCTTGGATAAGGAAAGATCAAGCGAAGGAATATCTTCGACGACAAAAGCACTATCGACATCGGAGCAACCAAGCAAGTAACAAAGCAAATCATTCTGAGCACCAAAGTCAACAAGGACATGCTACAATATGGATCCCAAAGAAAGTAGTAGCCACTCAACCAGATTGATCGCAAATATGGATTCCTAAATCATGTGCTCCAAAGAAGCTAAACCGAAACAAGGAACAGCAGCATAAGAAAAACCAACAGGGTCTACGAACAAAACATCCACAAAAGAATAGCTACAGGAAAATAAAGGAGTCTGCAGTCGCTACACAAGCCAATCTGAGATTCAAAAGTCAGAGAGAGCAGACATACAACACGAGAAGAACCACATTCATCAAAAAGGTGGAGAATACACTACATCCCACCAGAATGAAGCAGATTTGGGTGCCGAAAGACAAGATAGACGGCATGCATCAAACAACTACTTCGGATTGCACACATATGGAGTTGTCAGGACCTAAAGTATGCATAGTAGGGCCACATTACAAGGCCAAGCATTCGGCACATCTTTCTTCTATTTCAGGATAGTCAAGCACATTTTCCTCTTGGGAAATAGGAGAGCACTTGTACATACATTAAGAAAATTACTCCAAAAATAATAACCGCTTCGGCTATAACCTAACTTTTCAGTTTTCCTTTTCAGATGAAAATATAAAGATACCTAAAAATGTGAAAAATCCAGGTATTACCTTTCTCACACCCACGGGAAAGGGACGACACCATTCACTCGGAGCAATATCGAGCTTATGACAAACAAATAAAGGAGGATTTCTGATAATATACGATAACTGATTCATACTCTATATTGAGTGCAGATGGCGTCTACTAATTCCGAAGCTACACAAGTGGAAGAGGTCCAGCTTCTTCCATTGGAATCAGTAACAAAAGTAAGAGGCCATTGGTTTCGTGATGACCAACCAGTCTTAGAACTTATTTTCATGGCAACTATCAAGATTATGGATAGGGATCATTACTTCCCTATTATGTCTCAAGATTTCAAGACCATAATCCAAGGTTTACCGCATATTGAAGATGTATGGAAGTAGGCAGGCCTAGAGGCATTTCTCAAATTGCCAATCTATGTTCTAGATTTTCAGAGGTGTGCACAAGTAATGAATACCTTGCAACCTGCTGCAACAAAAATATCAGTTCCAGAAGCACGGGTATTGGATAAAGTAGGGACATGGAAGACCATCCAATTCACTCATGAACTGATCAATAAAGCTTTTGGATGGAATCAAGAAGGAATTACTAGTGTCAAAGAGGAATGTCATGATCCTAAGAAGAGATCCTTTGTGGAGATTAACAGAATAGACCTCGTAGATGCTGTCCGTCTTGTGCACCAGCATTTCTGTTTCCCTAGTATGCACAGATACACGGCACCACAAAAGATCGTAGTACAACTACTATCACATGCCATGAGACAAATTGGGAACAAGGTGAATCTGACAGGGTATATCCAAGAAAGACTATTTGAAGCCCAGAAGAAATGGGGCCAGAAAAAGTTTTTGAATGGCAGTTTTGCATTAACATTACTGATATATGAAGCCCTCGACATGAAAAATTGCTTACGGGAGATGCCGACATCAGAAGGGCTAGCCAACTATGCAAAATCCGCTACGGTCCCTAAGAAAAAGAAAGCAGTTCTTATGGTTGAAGAAGCAGGAACCAACTCACAAAAACCCATGAGGGGTACAAAGCGTCTACGGGAGGAGGAAGCTCAAACTACACTGCAATCAAAGAGAACACATCTATTGCCGAAGATCACGACGGCTCAAATGCCCATTACAAAGAGAGATCTTTCCGTTGCCCTAGAAGAGACACATCAGTATATGCAAGGGCAGGTAAACCTAAATATTCAAGGTCATCCTTATAGACAGGCCAGTCAAGAAAAACAGCAACGGAGTACAGAGAAGACTCCCAAACAAGCTGGAAGATACAAAGAGCTGGGCATAGATGATTCTAGTACCAATACGGAGTCCAGTCCTGAAAAAGATACTCTGGATACTGATATAAGGACAGATACTCAAGAAGCTGAATGGGATGAAATTAATCAAGTGGAAGTGACGTCGGACAACCAAGAAAAGGAAAAGAGAGTAGAAGAATCTATTGAACCTGAGCATGTCATTCAATTGAATGACACTACAAAGATCAGCATCAAGGAAGATACAACCAGTGTTACATATGTAAAACCACCTATCAAAGAGGAAATCCAGACTCCAGTGAACGTGAATTCGCAGAAGCTACAATACCAAGAACAAATTGTGATCGAGGTGCCAGATGATACACCTCAAGGAAATCAAGAAAACATGGTGGCTGAGCAGAGGATCCAGCTTCAGATTAGGCAGCCCCATGACACTACATTACATGTGACACAGGGCAAAGATGTCACAACCGGAGAAGAACCGAGTATACCAAAAACATGGTTAAATGTGGATGTTGCTCAACTGAAACCTATAGTGAAACAAATGATTCAGACAGCCATGGACACACAACAGCAAATGATGGATATAGATGCAGATTATGATAAGGCTATGAGAGATAAGAATCACTTCCAGATAATGAGCGAACAACTGTCATCACAGCTCATCCAGGCACAAAAGGAGATAACGGCCAAAAGCACTGAGTTGCTTGAAACCAAAACTCAATATCAATCATTAATCACTCAGCATCATCAACTGCAAACACAGCTCGCAGATTTACAGCGATTACATGATGCAAGCGAAGCTGATAAAGTTAGAATGAGAGCTAGAAGTACTTTGCTCGAGACACAGCTAAAATTATACATGGAAGAGAATGACACTTTATGAAGCAGGAATAAGGAATTAATGAAATCATTATTATATGATCAACCGATCGAGCAACAGGAATCCTCAGAAACAAAAGAAAAAGAATTAAGAGATCAAATCACACAATATGCAGATTTGCTGAGACAAGAGCGAGCAGTGAGAGAAGAATTAGAACGGACGCACAGTCAAGAGATCAATGAATTAAAAAAGCAGTTGAATATAGCACATGGGAGACTTGCAGCAAGCTACAGCGAAAACATGGACAATGTAGCAGAAATCGGAAATGAGTTACTTGCAGCAAAAGAAGCTCTCAGGGCAGCCATGCAAGAAGTAAAAGCGAAAGATGAATGCATAGCACAATTAAAGACTCAAATAAAGGAGAAAGCACCGATCGGGACACCAGTAGAGCCAATAAAGGAAAATCCTACTGACAAGGTAGAGGTAAGCCCTCCATCTCACCCGATCTATAATTCTCCAATACATGAGCAGATGGCGGATATACATGATGATCATCCGATGCCATACACTGCAGAAATAAGTCAGAAGGAACGGGCACTAGTGGTGTCCCGATTGACGAAGAATTTTGAAAATGAAGTCATCAAGGTAATGAAAGAGGCCAAGATCAAAGGTAAAGACCTGGACAAGATCATGAAGCCATTCAATATTCCATACGGACTCTTGAAAGAGAAAACGAGACGATATATAAAGAAAATTACACAGAAAAGTCCAGATGAGCAGCTCAAATTTAAACATGATACATTCAATTACAATCAAGAAGAGTTTGAAGCTGTACAACCAATTTGGAGAAGAAAATTTTTGGAGAAACAGCCCACACTACGGGTGCATTGGCAAGCAGCACCATATGCATTACAGGTAAACCCTTCGTTTTGTCCTATACCACGTAGAAGGGATACCAGAGAATTTTTGGCTATGTAAAAGAATGGCACTATAAATAAACAGTGGCTGAACTATCCTATGCTTCCGAGCCCGCCACATAATTATTTGCCAACGGAAGAATATATGATTAAAACCATCGAATTTTGGCTACAAAATTATGCGACAGTACCCGACTTAACCGTCAAAATGACCAATAAAATACTTAGCATGATACTTACAGTTTTGAAGGTCTTCAAGCATGCGGCCTACACTTTTTTGAATTTCATCGGCATTAACCAAGGCACAGAAATCCTTATTTTTGATCTCTCAGTTATGCCTAGCCGCCCCACAATAATGGCGTATTATTCCAGATTAATGTTTTTGCCAAGTGTATATATGCAAACTTTTGAAGAAGCTTTCTTTACAGGATTTTTTGAGATTGATTCCGAAATCTTTTTGAAGATGTCGTCAAATTTAAATGCCAGATTAGTGGCATACGAACTTTGCTTCTTCGCAGATCATAGACAGCCACCCAATGACGGTGTGAAGGCAGAACAATGGAAACAACTAATGATACGTGAAGCCAATGTGCTAAATGATACAGAGCAAAAAATATATAGAACATATGCCCATCGCTTATCAAAGCCTGTCGGGGACGACAAAGTCCAGGAGGGGGGCAGTGTTGAAGGAGAATCAAGTAAAAGAAAGAAAAGAAGAAGACAACAAAAGAAGCAGCTTCACTAAAAAGAAATATCTGAAGATATACCTCTGCAAGAAGCCCCGCAGGGGCGCAACACCCATCTCTGCATAGAGCCCCGCAGGGGCGCACACACCAAGGAAAGGAAGCATCCCAAAAGGGTGTTACAACCTCTTGATCTTTGGCAGGTCCAGATCGAAGACTGTAGCACCTTACCTTCATACCTTGCACTGATGGCGTGCATGGCAAACCGAATCAACAGGCTTTGAGTAATACAACAAGGTCCGATGTGTGCAACCAGGACAAATCAGAGGACCACTAAAACGTAATGCAAGATCAAGAATCAGGCAAAACTGACCAAAAGATGCATGCAAACAACAAACTGAAGACAAGAAGTAAAGCCTGTCAAGGGACGATAGAGACGAAGAGGGGGAGAGTGTTGCAGAGCTAAAGAGAGCACAAAGCAGAGAAAAAGACGGGCCCCAAAATTTTTCCGATTTGGACATCATATTTTTGTATCATAACTACTCTTGTAATATATTTTCCGTTGTAAAGGCACTAGAGGAGTCCTCTAGATGCACCCCCACAGAAGATTAGAAGCTTACCCATGTAAAATAGTAGAAAATTAGTCTTTTAGTGAATAAAGTGCCGGTCTCTTGTGTGAAAGGACCATTTTTAGGGCACTAGTATATAAGTCAATTTGTGACTCTTTGTAAAGAACTTTTTTGGCCAAATAGAGAGCACAGAAATTCGAATTTGTGTCTTCTTCACTCTGTATCTTCTTCTCTGTGAGCTTGTATGCATGTGTATTGCTTGGAAAGAGTGCTTGTGAGTGTTGTCTATCCATGAAAGTGTTTATTTGCTGTAGGTAAGGTGTGTGCGAAGTGTAGGAAGTGCTGAAGTGTAGGAAGGTATTTCTCGCGACTCCGTATTTTGCTCATAACTTGAAGTAGGAGCGTCAGAATTGAGTGAAACCACTGCCATTGGATGTGTCTTCTTGAGAGCTTCGAAATGCATATGCTATTCGCTATATTTGGAGCTCGGAGCTGGGGGAAAAGTCCAAAATACTGATGGCTGCTGCACCAAGTATCGTGACACCATGACCAACAGTTGAAGCTTGTTTGGATAAGTCTTTGCCTTGTTTATACTCTTTGAGTAGTTCATTTGCATTGATCATCACATGATTGCATGTCCTCATACACTCGGCTAGGTTTGTATACTCTTTGGATTGATAATTAAAAGCGTGTATCCCCACTATATGCACTTGAGAGGGGATTGAGGTATAGTCTCTTTCTCCGCAAGTCCCTAAGTTGGTACTTAGGTCAACACACTTTTTGACGTACCACGATGACCTTATACATGTAACTTAATTCAAATCCTTTTAATTCATGTCACTTGTCACTTGTCTCTTCTCTCTTGTCTCTCAGTTTCTTAAGTAAGTGAGGATGTTTCAATGAGCTAGTGATTAAACTATATCATCATAATTTACTTGCATGCATATAATCCATACATACCCATACATATTGATTAGTTTCTGAAAGTGTATAAGAAGCTCCAATATTGGACCATTCTTCCTTTCGAAACTAATTTATGTATAACGATTCCATCTATTCTCGTCATGCATACATATCATCCAAAGAAGACTATGCATATGGATTGGAATTAGGAAGTGTTTAAGAAGCTCCTTCAATGGGCCATTCTTCCTTCCAAATTTGATTCGTGTGTATGGTTCTCTTTCATTCTTATCATTCATGTTCATCAATCTAACTTGCACTCCTACATTCCCATTCCCATAATCATTTCAACATCTCTCTCTTCTCCATATTCAATATTAATTTCGCTTTCACGTCCTTAAACCTTCCAACATTCATTAGCTTCATACACCCTATGTGTGCCATGACCAGACCCGATCCACCCGGATTTCCATCACCTCCACACCGTCGACACTCCTCAGGTTGCAGTCTCAGAATCGAACGAATTTTTGTGAGCATACTCAACATGTCTTTGAGATCAAAAGAGCTTCGCTTTGTGGTGCCGGAATCGCGATGTGAGCTCGTTTTGGCCTCTGAATGCACTATCGCAGCACTTGTGTAGGCTATTTCATCTTTTTGTGCCAAAGGTATATACGAGTTTCTGTTCGCGAGTATAAGCATCTCGAAGTCTGCAACAGGTCTAGCGGAATTTGTCTAGTCAATTCTGTTCAACTTTTTGAGATACAGTCAATTTTCTGCATCAAGGTATTTTAGTCATCGGCCATGGCTGAAAGCAATGATGTATTCCGTTGTTTGCTGTTGAGGATAAGTTGGATGGTACCAACTACCCATTATGGGCTTATATGATGCGACATGTGTTGGTTGCAAAAGGACTGTGGAACATTGTGCAGGGTGCCGAAAAACATCCTATCACACATGCAACTATTACAACTGCAGGTACTAAAGCTGATGTAGAAGGTGTCGAAGATGATGATATTCTGCATATTCCTATTCATGTTGTGATTTCTGCTGCACCTACTATAGAGCAGATTGGTTGGGATGGCAGAGATGCCCAGGCACATGCATTGATAGCTTTGTCTGTCAAACGTGCCATTATTCCTCACATTTGCTCTTGCAGAACAACTAAGGATGCTTGGGATAGACTTACCACATTGTACCAAGCTACGAATGAGGCTCGTGTTGCTTACGTCCGAAAATAGTTGGAGAGTGAGCATATAAATGAAGGTGATTCTATGGACAATTTCCTAACAAAGATCAAAGAATTGAAGGAACAATTGATTTCTGATGATGTAGTTTTACCAGATAGCTCACTTGTGCAGACCTTTCTGAATAGTCTTCCTGATTCATGTTAGAGTTTTGCTTCTACTCTTCGGTTGATGATGAAAGGCAATCCAAATGCCTTATCATTTGACGAGTTATTCTCTGTTCTGTTACAGGGAGATCAGTCCAGGCCGAAGAGGTCCATTATGCGAGTTCCAGATCAAGCTTTCCTGGCTAGTCAGAAGGGCAAAGGAAAATGGAGCTCTCAACTGGTAAGCAGAAATCTGCCAATTCTGCATATTTGAACCCAAGTGGGCCCCGCATGAGGGCGATGAGAGGGTGATTAACCTTCTCTGTAACGCAACCTAGGATTCATTCAAGCTTCCCCTGCTTTGTGGGATTTGGGGGGTCCCGTGGGCACTAGTCCCCTTCTATTGTACCTTTGTTTCTTAATTTAATTCAAGTCCGGGAGAGTAGGCTATTGCCAAACTTCCTTTATATTAAAAAAAAAAGAGGCAAAGAAGAAAGAGGCTGGAATGGTTGTTGTAGAGGCCTCTACACCAAAAACAGAGTTTGCTAATCTTGCAGAAAGAAGAATGGGCGTTTACTACTGTCTGCAGTTTTGAACCATCTTCTCATGAGCAGTGCATGTCTGCAGTAGACTCAGATGTTTGGTATTTTGGCAGTGGGGAACCAAACATATTACCTCACAACGCAGTTTCTTCTCTTCACTCAAGGCTACCCCTACAGGAAATACTATTACATGTGCCAACAAGTCCTCTTATCATGTTATGGGAGTTGGTAAGATCATTTTGACTACTACTGATGGTAGTTCTTTCACTTTGTCAGATGCTTTATTTGTGCCAGGGATGAAGAAGAACCTGTTATCAGTTTTTGCATTAGCCAAGATTGGCGTGGTTGTGAAATTTGTTGATGACAGGTGTACAGTTCATGGTCTGTCAAATGGTGATATGATTATTGCTTTTGGCATTTTATGTCGTGGGCTGTATAAGCTCATAGACTATGAAACATCTGTAAATGATTTGGCATGTGCAGTAAATGATTCTCAGGCTATGTTAGATGCAAGCTTTGGCATGCACGCTTTCGTCTTCTGAAGTTTGCTACTTTGCTACGCTTGCACAAATCTGAAATGGTGTCCTCTTTGCCCAAACTTGAGGCACCTCAAAAACATGTTTGTGAAGGCTGTATTTTGGGCAAAATGGAGCATTCGTCCTTTCCAAAAGAGGGTTCAGTTCGGGCTACTCAGAAATTGCAGCTTGTACATAGTGATGTCTGTGGTCCTCTGCAGACACCTTACTTTCATCGATGATTTTTTTAGGCATGCATGGGTATATCCATTGAAGGAAAAGTCCGAAGTGTTCATGTGCTTCAAATAGTTTGGTTTTGCCTGAAAATCTGTCACCATGTAAAATGGGCACCTCCATTCTAATCGAGCGGGGAAATATATGTCTTCTGATTTTAATACATTTCTCGCTGAACGTGGGATAAAACACCAGTGTATAGTGCCATATACACCTCAACAAAATGGAGTTGCTGAACGAAAGAACAGGTCACTCATGGAGATGGCGAGGTGTATGGTCAAGAGTCAGACTTTACCACATAGTTTCTGGCTTGAGGGTATCATGTGTGCAGCATATGTACTGAACAGGTGTCCCACTAAAGTGGTATAATCTATCACTCCATATGAGGCTTGGCATGACCGCAAGCCATCTGTTGCTCATCTGCGTGTTTCTCATTGTTTGGCATATGCATAAGTGCATGAACAACATCGTAGAAAATTGAATGATAAAGCAGTAAAATGTATTTTTGTTGTGTACAATTCTGAAAGTAAAGGCTATCGTCTGTATCATCCAGAGACTAAATGCATTCTGGTTAGCCGTGATGTTGTTTTTGTGGAAGATGCTATTCAACCATTGCTTTCATGTACTAAGGAGACATATGTTAGCTCCAAAGACATGTATGATACTTTGTTGCCTTTTTTTACAGGTGGATAGTCTAGTGCTGGTCCTAATGAGGCAACTTCTCAGCCTTTGCACGTTTCATGTGATGATGCAGATAATTCCATTTCTGATGCAGATGTACATAATGCACTTATTGATGAGAGAGCTGATATTGAGCAGGCAAGAACTACGCCATAATGGCTGGTGCAGACCTTGCGTGAAAGCAAATTAGATGCACCTCTGTCATATCGTACTCAATAATGCTCTCATAGTGCCTCTTTTTCATCGGAATGCTATGCTATGGCTGCATCTAGTCTCTATGATGAGAGTGAGCTTGTTTCGTTTGATGAAGCACAAAATTCTAAAAATTGGATGGCTGCTATGCAATCTGAATATGATGCTGTAATGAAAAATGGTACATGCTCTTTATGTGACTTGCCTCCTGGCAAGAAGGCCATTGGCACTAAGTGGGTATACAAGCTAAAGCGTAAACCTCATGGTACAGTTGACAGGTATCAGGCTAGGCTTGTTGCAAAGGGTTATGCACAGGAAAGAGGCATTGCTTTTGATGAGACCTTTGCACCTACATGTTGTATGACTACTGTTCGGAGCATTTGTGCACTTGCAGCCCATCATGGTTGGAATGTACATCAGTTGGACATTAAAAATGCATTTCTGAATGGTGACTTGCATGAAGAAGTGTATGTTTTTAAGCCCCATGGCTTTGTGCAAAAAGGGCTTGAAAACTAGGTGTGCAGGTCAAAGAAGGCATTATATGGTTTAAAGCAAGCACCACGTGCTTGGTATGAGAGGATAAATGCCTATCTGGTCGCACATGGTTTTGAGAACAGTCCAACTAAAAGCACCTTATATGTTAAGCATGCTAATGATGTGCTTCTAATCATTGTTTTCTATGTTGATGACATGCTGCTCACTAGTCCTATTGAGAAGCATATTGCTGATTTTAAGGCTGATTTGCATGCCTCATTTGAGATGTCTGATTTGGGGCATTTGCATCACTATTTAGGCATTCAATTTATGCAAGTTGATGGTGGAATGGCTTTGTGTCAAACGAAATATATTGACACATTATTGCAGCGTTTTGGCCTTGAAGACTATAAGCCTACTGCCACTACTATGGAGACAAGTTTACAATTGAGTCTTCATGATGCTGGAGATGCATTTGATGCTGTCCTCTATCAGCAGGCTGTTGGATGCCTGATTTACTTATGCATTACTAGGCTAGATATTCAGTTTGTTGTCTTACAGATGAGCAAGTTTATGCATTGTCCAGGTGTCAAGCATTGGCAGGTGGTTAAGCGCATCTTTTGCTACTTGAGTGGTACTCGACTACTTGGGTTGCTTTATCCCAAGGAGGGATCACTACTGCCAGATTTGCATGCTTTCTCTCACTTAGACTAGGCAGGTTGCTATGACACTCGTGTGTCCACTAGTGGCTTTTGCTTCATGCTTGGTAGCTCCTGTATATCTTGGTTGAGCAAGAAGCAGCCTATTGTGGCCACTTCCAATTGTGAGGCTGAGTATAGGGCAGCTTTCGTAGCTACTATTAAGTGTGTGTGTGGCTCAGATGCCTTTTGGCTGATTTCCATGTTGGTCAATCTTCTGCCACCACCATCTTCAGTGATAGTCAGAGTGCATTGGCAGTTGCGAGGAACCTTGTGTTCCATGCTCACACTAAGCACATTGAGGTGCATTATCATTATGTTAGGGCAAGTTTCTCTACTAGGGAGATCATCTTGGGATATGTGCCCACGGAGGAGATGATTGCAGACCTTTTCATGAAGGCTCTGCCTGGGGAGAAGTTTGAAGCTTTCCGCAAAGCTTTGGGCTTACTTCCTTGTGTGGAGTGATTTCCACATAGCTTGGCACTTTATTATATATGAGTGCCAGCTACTTGTTCACTGCATAACTCCCAGGGGGATTTGTTGATATATTTAGGTAGTGATGTGTGTGAACACTCTAGGACTACTGAGGCACTTTTTTCCCTCTTTAGGAGGTTTCTTTTTCCCCTAGCTTGTATATATGCCTATTGCCCTAATGGGCTACTTATCTTTGTACATTCTCTAGTTATACATTCAGTATTGTGTGTTGTGCTCCAAGCTTCTTCTTCTTCCTTGTGCTGTTTGAATGCTTCCATAGATGTCTAACTCCAACATAAAAGACTCTAAAATGCATGTTTGGTATAAGCGCGGGTGCAAATTGCTAGAACTAAGGCAAAGGAAGCTCCTTCCAGACAAAATGTTAATCTACATAATTACTCCTCTTCTGCCATGATTTGGGATCCCATACTTCCAATAAAATTCATTTATGTACAAATGTGTACACTGCATGCAAAGTTAAGGATCATTGACAAGTTGGTCCGGCTTAACTTGGATTATGCATATTACATCAAGCCTACAACTCTTGTAGATGAATGCATAAAAAAATGTGAATCTCTTCTTTCAAAAATGGGATTTCATGGTGGTTATGTTCATCTTAGAAAAGATCCAAAGCTTTCACAAAGTACAAGTGATGTATTACAAGATGTGTCAATGGGAGGTGCAGAAGCATGAAGATTCTTCAACAACACTGATGGAAAACAACTAAATGCAATGTGGAATTTTTGGAAACAACTTTGCACGTCTACGACAAATGTAAAAAACAATCCAAAAATAGCATAAAATAGAATGGAAGCTCGATTCTACTTGGTGTGTTTTGAAATAAACATCTCATGATATTTTTCTTTATGTTTTTATAGCATATTCTTCATCTCCATGGTCCATTCTTTGCAAAAAAGGAAACACCTGCAAGGACATGGAAAAATCTCATTATCAAGAAAGAACAAGCTTCTTCAAATGCACAAGAAAAGAAGAGAGAGTGACAAAAAGTAATGGTTTCAAAGAGCCTTTTGATTGGTTCTTTAGAAGACAATTACAAAGGTGCACATGCCAGATATCATCACCACATAATCTATACAGATCATTTCAATAAGGACTATCTCTATATGTCATTTCTTTGAGGACATATGGATTTAAAGAAGAGAATGAAATTTCATTCCAATTTGAAGCTATAATGTTTTGAATATCTTTTACAATTCTTCTAGCCAAGAAATACATATGGATGTATATACAGTTTTTGAACTCATGAAATTTTTGAAATGAAATAGTTATTCTTCTTTCAGTCTTTTGAATGAGCTTGACTCTAGAGAATCTCCTTTGTATCTAAGGTGTAGCCAGCAATACTTTGTCCATGTGAGACCTCTGCAACCATTGCATAGCTTGAATAACAAAGGAAATATCCAGCTCTGGAAGCATAGAGCCCTGGGGCATAGCCAAAAATATTGAATGGTGCAAAAAATCCTATATGCATTAAACGGAAGTGAGGAAATGACCATGTACTTTGAAAGAGACTTTAGAGAGAATAATGCAAAATCAAGGTCCTCACTATACTGCTTATGTACAACACATAATAAATTTGGATTCAACTTTTGAAGATAGTGCATGACTGAATGTATATCCACTTTTGCTTTTCCTTTAGTGTCTATAGCTTTTCTTGTGCCCTTGCCCACGCTAATTTTCCTCATTCATATAGATAACTGTGGAAAAAATGACAAAGCAAGATCAGAAAGAGAAAAACAACTTTGAATGACTCGGGACAAGATTGAAGTTGTAAAAAAAAATAAGTGTTGAAATGGATGTAGGAGACGACCAATTCAAGCGACTAGGATCATAAGGAAAGCTTGGATGGGCCTAATTGCTTGAATCGGATGTTCATAAAAATCATTACAAATATTCCATCAAGTTCCATAACATATTAATCATGAAATAGAGAAATCAATGAGATGACCGATCCAAGCCAATAGGCTCATGAGAAAGTCTCAGATGGGTTTAATTGCTTGAATTAGTCCTCTCTTCCAAATGATTACAAACAGATGTTAGTTGGCTTAAATTACATAAGGGACAAGCTAAAAAAGCCATAAAAATGAAGAACTTTAGAGATGACCAATTCAAGAGAATAGGCTCATCAGAAATTGTTTGATGGGCCTAATCGCTTGAATTGATCCTATCTCTTTGACTTTACTTTTTGAATATTTCTCAAGAGAAACATCTAGGGATGCCCCTTTTTCTTCATCATCTTCCTTTTCTTCATTCTTTCCAATTGAGATGTGATGAAGATAAATCAGAAACCCTATGCTCAAGGGCAATAAACAACAATTATTTTGATCTTTTGGGCAAAGTTCTATCCTGCCTAGCAAGGAGGAAATCTTCCTACATTTTCTAGTGATTCTGGCCCTATCCAAAGGATCCTTCCCAAAAATGATTCGTTGGATGCAAGCTTTGCGGATATGATAGTGTCTTGACCATTAACTATCCTAATGAAGGTCTCCGGCATTAATCCACAAGAAATGCTTTGTTTTTCTCCATAAGTGCTTCAAAATCAAAGGTGGGATTGAAGATTCTCATTGCATATCGAAAATGAATCACCTTTAATCCCTCTTGAACCATAAAATCTAGAGGTTTCTGAGATGGAGAAACACTTAGAATCACATTCTTCTCTTGCATCTCAGTAGATGAGCGATACAAGCGAATAGAAGCAATCAACGAGGGTCAAACATGCATAATTGCTTGAATCGGCCGTGTATAGTATTCAAAATCAAAGTGCTTGGATATGAAGGCAGAAATTTCTTGAAGTTTGAAAATCAAAGAAGACCAAGGGAAATGAAAATTATAGGTAAAGAGAGAAAGAAATGGTCACATGACATGGACCAATGAACCTGTGACACATGGCAAAATTGAATTTAGAAATTTTAACGATTAAATGATATGGACCACTGAAAAGTTGACATGTGGAAATGTACGTTGGTATTCCCAATAGCTAGATGACATGGACCAATCAAATGTTTCCATGTGGCACTAATGGTCAACTCAACTTGGAGGCCTATTTAAGCTCCTCCCTTCATTTATCCCATCTTTTTGTGACCTACATGCTCTCCTGACGTGTACCAATTTTCATGTGCCAAACCTCATTTGCGAATTTCTAGTATTGCTCTTCTCCTTGAGATCTCTTGGTGTGCAATGTAATATCCCTGAGCATGATATCTTCTACATGATCGATTCAAGCAATTAGTGGAATAGGAGATTTTTGGATTTTCGCAATCGCTTGAATTGCTCGTGCCTAGTTAAAAGGCTTGAATTCTATTTCTTTCACATGGTATTGAGACGATCGATTCAAGCAATTAGGGGAGTTGGAGACTTTCCAATTGATGTATTCACTTGAATCGGTCGTGTCTAGGCATGAAAAGAAATCAAAGACCTCAATTTCTTTGATGTGATCGATTCAAGCGATTAGGGGAATCCAGATTTTTGGATTGCCCTTATCACTTGAATCTGTCATTTCCTTTAAACATATTTTTTGACAATTTCTTGTATTTTTTTTCATAAAAGAGTTTATCCTAAAAATCTCATGAAATTCACATGAATGTGGCTGAAACATTGAGTTATGCTACACAATCGATCCAAGCGAGCATGACAATCCAAATTCTTTTGATGAAGCTAATTGATTGAATGGGTGAGCTATTGAATTCTCAAATTTTTTGTGTTTTGTTAATTCCATGTGTTTGATCTTCTTTGATTCTCCTTTTCATAGATCATGGGTAAGGTATAGAAGACAACTAGGAAGTTGCACCCTGAGGAGCAACAACATGGAGGACCTGTTCTAGAGGGGCAAGCACCTGCTCCAAAGGGGCAGGGACCTGCTCCAAAGGGGCAAGGACCTGCTCCAAAGGGGCAAGGACCTGCTCCAGAGACCACAAATAGCCAAGATAAGGTTGATCCATAGAAAGCTTGTGCTAAAAAGAGAGTAAAATATCATGTCAAATGACTAAGGGAAATCAAAAGAGCTCAGAAGTCTATATGACCTCTCATCCCAAGACTTCCTTTCATGAGAGTGGTTAGCCAATCTTTGCTCTATGATGAAGATAAATTCATTTGTGAATATTGTCAAATGGCAGACCCAGGCTCTTCTATACTTGCAAGAAACAGCAGAAGATTTTGCAATTGATTTTATGAATGATGCTTATCTATGTGCACCACATTGTCATAGGGTGACACTTATGTCCAAGGACTATGTTGTTGTGTCCATGCTAAGATACAATTTTGAGAAAGCCATTGTCCCTCTTGACAAGCATGATCAAACACTAATTGATATTCTTAATATACCTCCAACAAGAAAGACTAAGCCATCTACAGTCAAAATTGAAGAGGTCCCTTCTCATGACCATTCAACAAGAAATGCAGCAGAGACTTAGGAGGAGAAGAGAAGGATGAATCATATGTCATAAGATTATCTTATCCTTGGGGACATAGAGAGATGGAAGAAGGCTAATTCAAAGCTTTTAAAGAAAGGAGATGGCTAGCTAATTGTAAATGCTTGAATGCCATGGGCGAAAGACTTCATGCTTACATTAGGCCTGAAGACAACAAAATGTTGAGAGACTTCAAACACGTCCTAAATAAAGTGTGTAATTAAATGTATTTAATCATTAGAGAAAAAATCTAAATATACAAAATACAAATAATTAAATACCTAAAAAACAGATCTTTAAATTTTTAGGGTTTATATATATATATATATATATATATATATATATATATATATATATATATATATATATATATATATATATATATATATATATATATATATATATATATATATATATATATGTGTGTGTGTGTGTGTGTGTGTGTGTGTGTGTGTATGTATTGTTAGTATATGATCAATGTCTACCCCTCATGATTGTATGCACATTTTGTAAGGCCCCCTTTATGAGGAGAAGCCAAGTGTGCATTACCCAATTGATGGGAATCCCAACTTGCATGTTGGATGAAGGTCATATTGGACCATGTAAGGTATTATAAGGAAAGGGAGTTACCACGGTCCCGAATTATGGGGTCCGGGGTAGCATTGAGCAGCCCCGGCTGGGGGGTCCATGGAATATTCCCCGTCGGAGTCAGAAATCATTTATATTTGTTAGGTCGCTTCAACCGGTCCAAGCCGTGTATGTCAATTATGCGAGCGGTGGCCGCCCATGCTCTACCGCCCATGTATAGCCGTCCACGGAAGGCCACCCATGATCCTATATATACATGACTTCTACACTACCTGAGACATTGAGTTGAGCCAACATACCTCTACCTTCTATCTCCCTGTCTAGAGTTGTCTAGATCACCATTTAAGCTCTACCTTGAGAGCGCACCCGTGGACAACAAAGCCATCATCTTTGTACTTGCTGCTAGTACAAAATTGTTGAGATTCTCCTATATCTGTTATCTTCTCTACTATTGCTCCTGTGTTATATTACGTAACTATTGTCTTACATGTATGTATATATATATATATATATATATATATATATATATATATATATATATATATATATATATATATATATATATATATAAATATAATTAAATATATCAAAAATAGGATTTTTGAGATTTACACATAAACACATCCTAAACAAAGTATGTAATTAAATGTATGTAAACATTAGAGAAAACTTCTAAATATATAAAATATAAATAATTAAATATCTAAAATATAGATGTTTAAAGTTTTAGGGTTTACACATACACACACACACACACATATATATATATATATATATATATATATATATATAATTAAATATTAAAAAATACATATGTTGCACACATAACAACCTCAAGCCAGAAACTATGTGGTAAACCATGACTCTTAACCATACACCTTGCCATTTCCATGAGTGAACTGTTCTTTCGTTCACCAACTCCATTCAATTGAGGTGTATACAACACTGTACCTCGATGTTTTATCCCACGTTCAGCTAGAAATGCATTAAAGTTAGAAGATATATATTCCCCCCTCGAACAGAATGGAGGCTACCCATTTTACATGTTGACAGATTTTTAGCCAAAACGAGAAATTGTTTGAAGTAAAGTCAATGGATATACCCATGGGTTATACTAGATAACTCACTTGTGCAGACCTTTCTGAATGGTCTTCCTAATTCATATTAGAGTTTTGCTTGTACTCTTCAGTTGATGATGAAAGGCAATCCAAATGCCTTATCATTTGAGGAGTTATTCTGTGTTTTGTTGCAGGGAGATTAGTCGAGGCCGAGCAAATCCATTGTGTGAGTTCCAGATCAAGCTTTCCTCGCTAGTCAGAAGGGCAAAGGAAAATGCAGCTCTCAACTAGTAAGCAAAAATCTGCCAATTCTGCATATTTGAAGAAGGAAGATAAAGATGAGAAGAAATCAGAAAAGAAGAAATTGTTTTGTAAGTATTGTAAAGGGAACGATCATATCATAAAGAATTGTCCAAAACTGGTTGCTAAAGAGGCAAAGAAGAAAGAGGTTGGAATGGTTGTTGCAGAGGCCTCTACACCAAAAACAGAGTTTGCTAATCTTGCAGGAAGAAGAATGGGTGTTTACTACTGTCTGCAGTTTTGAACCATCTTCTCATGAACAATGCATGTGTGCAGTAGACTCAGATGTTTGGTATTTTGATAGTGGGGAACTAAACATATTACCTCACAACGCAGTTTCTTCTCTTCACTCGAGGCTGCCCCTACAGGAAATACTATTACATGTGCCAACAACTCCTCTTATCCTGTTATGGGAGTTGGTAAGATCGCTTTGACTACTACTGATGGTAGTTATTTCACTTTGTCAGATGCTTTATTTGTGCCAGGGATCAAGAAGTAAAATGTATTTTTGTTGTGTACAATGTAAAGTAGTAAAATGTATTTTTGTTGTGTACAATTCTGAAAGTAAAGGCTATCGTCTGTATCATCCAGAGACTAAACGCATTCTGGTTAGCCGTGATGTTGTTTTTGTGGAAGATGCTATTCAACCATTGCTTTCAAGTACTAAGGAGACATATGTTAGCTCCAAAGACATGTATGATACTTTGTTGCCTTTTTTTACAGGTGGATAGTCTAGTGCTGGTCCTAATGAGGCAACTTCTCAGCCTTTGCAGGTTTCATGTGATGATGCAGATAATTCCATTTCTGATGGAGATGTACATAATGCACTTATTGATGTGAGAGCTGATATTGAGCAGGCAAGAACTATGCCAAAATGGCTGGTGCAGACCTTGCGTGAAAGTAAATTAGATGCACCTCTATCATATCCTACTCGATCAGGCTCTCATAGTGCTTCTTTTGCATCGGATTGCTATGCTATGGCTGCATCTAGTCTCTATGATGAGAGTGAGCCTATTTCGTTTGATGAAGCATAACATTCTAAAAATTGGATGGCTGCTATGCAATCTGAATATGATGCTGTAATGAAAAATGGTACATGCTCTTTATGTGACTTGCCTCCTGGCAAGAAAGCCATTGGCACTAAGTGGGTATACAAGCTGAAGTGTAAACCTCATGGTACAGTTGACAGGTATAAGGCTAGGCTTGTTGCAAAGGGTTATGTGCAGGGAAGAGGCATTGATTTTGATGAGACCTTTGCACCTACATGTTGTATGACTACTGTTCGGAGCATTTGTGCACTTGCAGACCATCATGGTTGGAATGTACATTAGTTGGACATTAAAACTGCAATTCTAAATGGTGACTTGCATGAAGAAGTGTATGTTTTTAAGCCCCGTGGCTTTGTGCAGAAAGGGCTTGCAAACTAGGTGTGCAGGTCAAAGAAGGCATTATATGGTTTAAAGCAAGCACCACGTGCTTGGTATGAGAAGATACATGCCTATGTGGTTGCACATGGTTTTGAGAACTGTCCAACTAAAAGCACCTTATATGTTAAGCATGATAATGATGTGCTTCTGATCATTGTTTTCTATGTTGACGACATGCTGCTCACTAGTCCTATTGAGAAGCATATTGCTGATTTTAAGGCTGATTTGCATGCCTCATTTGAGATGTCTAATTTGGGGCATTTGCATCACTATTTGGGCATTCAATTTATGAAAGTTGATGGTGGAATGGCTTTGTGTCAAACGAAATATATTGACACATTATTGCAGCATTTTGGCCTTGAAGATTGTAAGCCTATTGCCACTCCTATGGAGATAAGTTTATGATTGAGTCTTCATGATGCTGGAGATGCATTTGATGCTGTCCTCTATCAGCATGTTGTTGGATGCCTGATTTACTTATACATTACTAGGCTAGATATTCAGTTTGTTGTCTAAGAGATGAGCAAGTTTATGCATTGTCCAGATGTCAAGCATTGGAAGGGGGTTAAGCGCATCTTTTGCTACTTGAGTGGTGCTCAGCTACTTGGGTTGCTTTATCCCAAGGAGGGATCACTACCATGAGATTTGCATGCTTTCTCTGACTCAGACTAGGCTGGTTGCTATTACACTCGTGTGTCCACTAGTGGCTTTTGCTTCATGCTTGGTAGCTCATGTATATCTTGGTTGAGCAAGAAGCAGCCTATTGTGGCCACTTCTAGTTGTAAGGCTCAGTATAGGGCAGCTTTTACAGCTACTGTTGAGTGTCTGTGGCTCAGATGCCTTCTGGCATATTTGGGTGTTGGTCAATCTTCTGCCACCACGATCTTCACTGACAGTTAGAGTGCATTGGCAGTTGCGAGGAACCTTGTGTTCCATGCTCGCACTAAGCACATTGAGGTGCATTATCATTATGTTAGGGCGAGTTTCCCTACTAGGGAGACTAGCTTGGCATATGTGCCCATGCAGGAGAACATTGCAGACCTTCTCATGAAGGCTCTGCCAAGGGAGAAGTTTGAAGCTTTCCGCAAAGCTTTGGGCTTACTTCCTTTTGTGGAGTCATTTCCACATAGCTTGACACTTTCTTATACATGAGTGCCAGCTACTTGTTCACTACATAACTCCCAGGGTAATTTGTTGATATATTTAGGTAGTGATGTGTTTGAACACTCTAGGATTGCCGGGGCACTTTTTTCCCTTTTAGGAGGTTTCTTTTTCCCCCGGCTTGTATGTATGCCTATTTCCCTAATGGGCTACTTATCTTTGTAAATTCTCTAGTAATACATTCAGTATTGTGTGTTGTGCTCCAAGCTTCTTCTTCGTCCTTGTGTTGTTTGCGTGCTTCCGCAGACATCTAACTCCAACATTAAAGACTCTAAAATGCATGTTTGGTATAAGCGGGGGTGCAAATTGCTAGAACTAAGGCAAAGGAAGCTCCTTCCAGACAAAATGTTAATCTACATAATTACTCCTCTTCTACCATGATTTGGGATCCCATACTTCCAATAAAATTCATTTATGTACACATGTGTACACTGCATGCAGAGTTAAGGATCATTGACAAGTTGGTCCGGCTTAACTTGGATTATGCATATTACATCAAGCCTACAACTCTTGCAGATGAATGCATAAAAAAATGTGAATCTCTGCTTTCAAAAATGGGATTTCATGGTGGTTATGTTCATCTTAGAAAAGATCCAAAGCTTTCACAAAGTACAGGTGATGTATTACAAGATGTGTCAATGGGAGGTGCAAAAGCATGAAGATTCTTCAACAACACTGATGGAAAACAACTAAATGCAATGTGGAATTTTTGGAAACAACTTTGCAAGTTTACGACAAATGTAAAAAGCAATCCAGAAATAGCAGAAAATAGAATGGAGGCTCGGTTCTACTTGGTGTGTTTTGAAATAAACATCTCATGATATTTTTCTTTATGTGTTTATAGCATATTCTTCATCTGCATGATCCATTCTTTGCAAAAAAGGAAACACTTGCCAGGGCATGGAAAAATCTCATTATCAAGAAAGAACAAGCTTCTTCAAATGCACAAGAAAAGGAGAAAGAGTGACAAAAAGTAATGGTTTCAAAGAGCCTTTTGATTGGTTCTTTAGAAGACAATTACAAAGGCGCACATGCCAGATATCATCACCACATAATCTATACAGATCATTTCAATAAGGATTATCACCAGATGCCATTTCTTTGAGGACATATGGATTTAAAGAAGAGAATGAAATTTCATTCCAATTTGAAGCTATAATGTTTTGAATATCTTTTACAATTCTTCTAGCCAAGAAATACATATGGATGTATATACAATTTCTGAACTCATGAAAATTTTGAAATGAAATATTTATTCTTCTTTGAGTCTTTTGAATGAGCTTGACTCTAGAGAATCTCCTTTGTATCTAAGGTGTAGCCAGCAATACTTTGTACATGTGAGACCTTTGCAACCATTGCATAACTTGAATAACAAAGGAAATATCCAGCTCTAGAAGCAGCTTCCGTTCACCAACTCCATTCTGTTGAGGTGTATACAAAACTGTACCTGGATGTTTTATCCCATGTTCAACTAGAAATGCATTAAAGTTAGAAGACATATATTCCCCCCTCGAATAGAACGGAGGCTGCCCATTTTACATGCTGACAGATTTTTAGCCAAAACGAGAAATTGTTTGAAGTAAAGTCAATGGATATACCCATGCGTGCATGGAAAAGTCATCGATGAGAGTCACGAAGTAAAGATAGTTCCCAAATGAAGATGTCTGCATAGGACCACAGACATCACTATGTACAAGCTTCAATTTTTGAGTAGCCCGTACTAAACCATCTTTTGGAAAGGAGGAATGTTGAATTTTGCCCAAAATATAGCCTTCCCAAACATTTTTTCCGGGTGCCTCAAGTCTGAGCAAAGAGGATACCATTTCAAATTTCTACAAGCATACCAAACTAGCAAAATTCAAATGACCAAAGTGTGCATGCCAAAGCTTTGCATCTAACATAGCTGAGAATCATGTACTTCACATGCCAAATCATTTACAGATCTTTCATAGTCTATGAGCTTATACAACCCCTGACATAAAATGCCGGAAGCAATAATGGCATCGCCGTTTGACAGATCATGAATTGTACATCTGTCATCAACAAATTTCACAACCAAGTCAATCTTGGCTAATGCAGAAACTAACAATAGATTTTTCTTGATCCGTGGCATAAATAAAGCAACTGACAAAGTGAAAGACCTACCATCAGCAGTAGTCAAAATGATCTTACCAACTCCCATTACAAGATAAGAGGAGTTATTGGCACATGTAACAATATTCCCTGTGGGGGCATGCTCGAGTGAAGAGAAGAAATTGTGTTGTGAGGTAATATGTTTGGTCGCCCCACTATCAAAGAACTAAACATCTGAGTCTACTGTAGACATGCACTGCTCATTAGAAGATGGGTCAAAATTGCAAATAGTAGTAAACACCCATTCTTCATCCTGCACAAGATTAGTAGACTCTGTTTTCGGTGTAGATGCCCCTCCAACAACCATTCCAACCTCTTTCTTTCTCAATTCACTTAACAATATCCTTGAATATCTCTTTTTTCTTTTCTCTAGCTTTTTGCCTATTTTTTGAAGTATAATTCACACTAACTCTAGTGGCTACTCTCATGTTCATTTTCACTATTTTCCTACTTATAATTTTCGTCATTTAATTGATCTCTCAAACTTCATACCTTCTCTTGATCGATTAGTTAATCTTTATCTAAAACATACAATGCTTCATCTTTCTTAATTTTCACTTGAATTGCTTTATCATGGTCTTGCTTATCCTCTTTCAACCAATCTTTCAAAATTTCCTCAACCTTTTGCGTCTACAATTTCCATTGTTAGATTTTTCTTGATTTTCATTTGGTATACCACTCTCTTGATGATTAGATAGCATATCTTCACATCTTTTTGGCCTTTATTGTTCCCTAATTATATTATATGGTCTTGGATTAGAGCTTGATCGATCAAAATATTTATTCATTCCCCCTCTTCCTATATTCAAGTGCAAAGGTTTATGTTCATGATACTTACAAATCTTCCTTTTAGCTTAGTTACCAAATTTATCTACATGCATCTCTATATGCAACACAATCCAAAAACATATGGAAAAATTGATCACACCTTAAACATCTTTTGGGTCAATTTCGAAACCTATTTTTTCTTCTATGTGGCTCTAGGGGTGGATCTTTATGTTCATATGAATGTTCTTGATTGAGTGAGAGTAGACATACTATGGAATTGGACGTGATATTCAATTTTGCCCATGGATATTGGAGATCTTTCATTTGGTTGAACAACATCTCAAAATTATCTTTCATATTGAAGCTTCATAATTAAGATTGTTTTTGAAAATTCCAAACTCATTCCAAAATTAATACCCATTGTCTTTATACTTTCAAAGAATTGTTTCATTGTTTGACTCAAACTTGAGACGAATATGGACATTATTTCAAAATTTGTTTCAATAGACGAAATTACTTTGGATTCAATATTTTGAAGTTTGCCATGATATTGTTACTTTATATTTTCAAAATGCTTGTTAATAAACACAATTACACTAGATTCTATGTCTTGTGTGATATCTTCAAGGCTAAATTCCTTCGATATATTTCTCTTATTCACTTCCCATTTAGGTATGTAATTGATCTATATATTTATGATACTATAACCTGAAAGAATTGTACATGAAAGTGGTTTAGAGAAGCTCAAAAAAATGTAACTCTGTGAAAGAAATTATGTACTCAAACCAATGAATAAATCCTAAATACATTGTATGTGAATGAATTGTGAAAATGTGTATGCCTTTAAGAGGCTCAAAGAAATGTAAGTGTATGAAAAACATTATTTACCTAAACCAATGAATAAATCATAAATACAATGTATGTGAGTGAATTGTGAAAATGTGTATGCCTTTGTTGAGGGATGGGGTGAAGCAAGGAGCTTAAGACCTTTTCAAGACTCATGTCGTCTCCTGTTCCTTAAGTGTGTAAACAAGTAAAAGATCACCTTCCTATAATTTATCATCCTTTATATGGAAAGCAAATACCTCATGACCATTCGACTCATAATATACTGCTAATTTGAGAGTTAGATCAATGAAGAGCAATGGGATAATTTACATGTTTTCCATATACTAGATTAAACGGACTAGCTTCCAATGTGGTCTTATAAGTTACATGAGAAGTCCATATTGCATGGTTCACTTTCTCATTCATTTATAAGCATCCCATATTGACCATTTTAGCTAGACCATTTCATAGCACTTTTTTGGACCGCATAGCCTTAATGTTTGCTTGTAGATGATATGGAATTGGCTTTTTATGGAGAAGAAAATTTTCTTTGAATAAAGCCTCTGAATTTATTCACAAAATGAGTACCTCTACCAATTTATCTCAATGGGGAGGATGAATCTTAGTCTTGAGAAAGTCTTTTACATTTTTTTTCTTGTCTTCATCAATCAAGATATTATTGTTTGGGACAATGTCTTCACAATTTTGTATCTTGCCCCACCATCAAGATGTGCTTCTATTGGTTTAAACATACATGGTACTGTTCATTTTGCAAACATTCGATCTAAGTGAAGAATATGTATAATGTGCTACTTTGCATATCTACGAAAATTAAGAAGCAACGAAGTAGTGCAAATAATGACATACTGAATATCAAAGAGCTTATGGATGCACTCAGATTAACAAGATGGTGATCTAGTGTTACTTACATTAAATTCAGACCAAAGCAAGGACACTCATCACAATGATAAAAAGGATCATCTCTGGTTGGATATTGTGTTTAAGATTGGGTAAGAGAGACTCATTTTTCTTCATCTTTCTTGGAACATATCTGAACTCTCCCATTTTCATTCCTTCTCATTCTTCAAGAAAATATCATTTGAAGAGATGAGTGAATTCAACTCAAGTTGAGGGTCTATTATGAGTCTTCAGGAGACTCATCCATAGTGTATAATCTTTTGGGCCTAATGATAAACTAGCTTCTACAATCCTAACAAGTTTGGGAGTATTCGTTACTTGTTGGATGTCTTACCACTTCTCCACGAATGGAGGGACCATGTCCTTGTTTAAATCCTTATCTTCACGTGATAAGTAAGGGGATCAGAGATATTTTTCTAAGGAAATATCCAAGGAATAGATTACACCTATTTCTTGTCTTGAAGGGTTGCAAAATAAAGGAGTGCTAGGAGTCATCAAATTAAGGCAACTCATATTACCAATCAAGGGGAAAATATATAGTTGCAATCATTTTACTGTGGGCACCTATAAGAGTCCTACCTTCCTCTTGGGACCCCTAGAATAATTCCAAAATGGACCTATCGTAACCTTGATCTCCATCAAAAGATTGAGGAAGTTTTGTGATGTCTACTGATACCTTGGATAAATTTTAAAAGTGATGCTCTATTTTCAACAACCTAACCTCTAACCCTTGGAACTCAATAGAACTAGTGTTAATTGTATCCCCTTGCATTATGATACCCTCAACGTTTATAACTACATCCATAGCTCCTACAACTAATGGACATGCACATGACTTGAAATTGAAATGTTTTGTGGTGATGCATGCAATGCATGTGATCCTACTACTCGACTAAGAATGCATGGTGAAGTAGATGATAAAGGTACTAAAAATAAACATGTAGGTGGTAGTGTTATCGGTTGTCTTGATGTGCCTTGTAAATCCCTCGATCGCACACAAATGGTATTCAAGTTTTGGAATTTCCTACCATTAAGTTGTGCATGCAAAAATGAAAGGATGTTGCACACAATGATTTTCTTTGGAGTAGACTCGATTCTATCTAAGAGAGGTTCAAAACTCCAAAATCTATCCTTCACTTGGTTGAAACGGTTCTAGAAACTAGAAAACATTTTTCTTTCCTTAATAATATTTCCATGCTAGAGAGTGTAGCTATATATAACTATGTGGATATCTCATGAGGTTCATGTTATAACCTAGAAGAACGAGCTTTACACATTCATTCAAGGGCTTGCTTGGAGGAAACTCTATTGTAGTTTCCTTATTTAATTATCTTCCAATGCTAGCTGCACCTATAACTTTAAGTCATGCTTGAATCTTGCTAAGTAAGGGCAATAGATTTCGCTAATCACAAAAACCTTTGATTTCCCTAATTCCTTGAATACGTTATGCTATGTCTTCATGCCTATCTTTTGCTCATTAACATCCTCTCCTTTTCTATTGATTTGTCTTAATAAAGCTTTCTTTTTAGTTAAGAGGATCTCTAACTCTAATGTTTTCATCCATTTTTTGCAAAGTATGGCGAAGGAAAAGGAGACTAACAAAAGAGAATCTAGTCAAGGAGACTAACAAAAGGAGACTAACGAAAGATAATCTAGTCAAGGAGAACAAGAGGTTAAAAATTTATAATACCAAAGTAGGAAAGATTACCAAAATGCAAACACTTAAAACTAGATTGGTTTTTCAAAGATGCATACTAAGAATAGGAGAAGCACTATTTTAAGTCAATCCTTCTTGAATATGCGTAGACACAAAATTAAGAGCTGAACCTTCATAGAGTTTGGATTTGTTGTAACACATGGCATTCTTACACATCTTAGGTTCTGTGTGAATAGTGTTGAATTCTTCTCTTGCATAAGTCAGATAGATACTCTTTTCAAATTTTCAAATGAAGCGATGCAAACGAATGTCTACTAGGTTGGGTTCACACAGAGCCGACCGGCGGAACAAACACTCAAAAGTGCACTATTCCAGGTGGAACATTGATAAAAAAATTAGTTCTGCCATTCATGTGTTCACACAAGAAGGCAGAACTATGCAAAAACTATTTTCATGCCGCCGCCCTATGTGAAAATAAAGAACGGTGGAACAACTACTTTTCTTTCACATAAACCCTTGCAAATGCACAAAAAAGATCATATTATTAAATCAAAACTTCTTAACAATTACATAAAGAAACATATCGTGTTACGATACATTGCATTGAAATGAAACATAACATAGTAGTTGCAATACATTATGAAGATAGTGATGATGATGTATCCATCTCTTTCAAAGCTTCAATTTCAAAATGCTTTTAAACATAAGTTAGTGATAGTTGGACTTGTGCAAAGTCAAACGTGACTTCTCTGCACTAAAAGTCTAGGCAGCGTCTGTGTCGGACGACATGCCTGCAGAGCATCAAAAGAAGATGTGACCCATCCATTACACACAACATCAGAAATGTTTCAAGCCTGCGACCTTCTCGAAAGGAAAACAACCTTCAAACGCCATAGCCTCGATCATAATAAGGCATTTCAGGCGTAGGAGAGACGTGAACTCGCAAAAATCCACATGAGCATCGCCGTTCTTATCGACACGAGCTATCAAGACGCTTCGCAGCTCGTTCGCAATGATTAGTCCGTTGCGGTCTTTGTCAAACACGTTGAGCGCATCCACGAGTCGGAAGAATTCCTCATCAACATTGACTCCTTATCGCAGTTGCCGTCGAATTTCATACCGCATACGGTACTGTAGAATTGGCTAAACTCTCGCTTGTCAACATATTGTTCGTTGTTAATTATCGCTGATCCTGCGCAGAGGGCCTGCGCAGAGGATGTGCTTTCTCAACGACTCTCGAGATATCACGGGAATCGACCAGGCCGTCTCCATTCTCATCGAAGATACTGAAAATTTCGTGAAGCATCTGGATGTGCGGTCGTGGACGCTCTCGTCTTCTTGGCAGCGTTTGCGAGATGTGGATGACTTAAGTACGCAGTCGAAATGCCACGAATTCCTGAGCAGATCTACGACTTCTGCAGATTTGCTGGAGTGCTTCATTTGTCGAGGCACTCACTAATCTGTTGTTGGTGGTGGTGGCAAAATGTGGCGCTCTGGATGGAAAATGGGAGATCTTAAAATGCGGCGGAGGTGTGTAGACTCTACACACGTGAACGTGTGGCGAGAGAGAGAGAGAGAGAGAGAGAGAGAGAGAGAGAGAGAGAGAGAGAGACTACACGGATGTGTGTTTGTGTGTGATTGCGAAAGTGAGAGTGGTAGTCTATAATTGGGAAGAGAGAAGGGAAAGTGCACTCTGTACGTACTCGCAACACGGGCAGAGACTACACGCCAAAGTGAGAGACATAAACAGATAACATATATCTCTAAGGTTTCAACAATGGTACGTCGTTCTTGCCGTCAACCATAACACAATGAATTTTAGAAAAAAATGTTCAACGACACATATCTTCTCTTATTTCGGAATATGAAGACGAGAGAGAAACATGCGAAATTCTTGATTCAAGTGGACACAACAAGAGAGAAGAAGTTTGTCTAAGCCCGAATAGCCTAGACATGGTTGATCCTTTCAATCTTGGGGAAGAGGTCCTGAGTTCAAATCTTGGTTGGACATATCCATCAGCTCCCCAAGATGGATGTCTATGAGTTCCACATGGAGGGTGGTGTTGGAGTTTGAAGTCTATAGAAGCACACTAACAGCACAAGGAAGAAGAAGAAGAAGAAGCAGAAGCTTGGAGCACAACACACAATACTGAACGTATTACCAAGAGAATGTACAAAAATAAGTGACCCATTAGTGTTATAGGCATATATAGAAGCTGAGGGAAAAAAAACTCCTAAAGCGGGATAAAATTGCCCCGATAGTCTTAGTGTGTTCACACACATCACTACCAAACTATATCAACCAATCCCCCCTAGGAGTGATGCGGTGAATAAGGAGCTGGCACTCATGTATAAGGAAATGCCAAGCTATGTGGAATCAATCCACAAAAGGAAGCAAGCCCAAAGCTTTGCGAAAAGCTGCAAACTTTTCCCTAAGGAGAGCCTTTGTAAAACGTTCTGTAATGTTCTCTTGTGTGGGCACATATGCCAAAGTGATCTCTCTATCATCGAGCCTCTCCTTCAAATAATGATACTGCACCTCAATGTGCTTAGTGCAAGCATGCAACATAGGGTTCCTTGCAATTGCCAATGCACTTTGACTATGAGTGAAGATGGTGGTGGCATAAGACTAACCAACACCTAGGTCAGCCATAATGCATTTGAGCCATACACACTCAACACTTGCTAGAAAGCAGCCCTATACTCAACCTTATAACTAGAAGTAGCCATAGTAGGTTGCTTCATGCTCAACCAGAATATGCATGAGCTACCAAGCATGAAGCAAAAACCACTCGTGGTCACACGAATTTCATAGAAACTAGCACAGTGTGAGTCAAAGAAAGAATGTAAATCTAGCAATAGTGATCCCCCCTTGGGATAAAACAATCTAAGTATTGGGGTACCACTAAAGTAGCAAAAGATGCACTTAACTACCTCCCAATGCTTAACACATGGCCAATGCATAAACCTGCTAATGTGTGAGAAAACCAACTGAATATATGGCCTAGTAATGCATAAGTAATTCAAGCATCGAATAGCCTCCTCATAGAGAAAACAACATCAAATGCATCTATAGCATCAGGAATAGTCAACTATAAACCTTTTTCCATAGGAGTGGCAATAGGTTTATAGTCTTCAAGGCCAAAACCCTGTAGTAATGTGTCAATATATTTTTTTGACAAAAATCTATTCTTCCAACAAGTTGCATAAAAAAATGCCAGAATAATGATGCAAATGCCCCAAATCTCACATCTCAAATGAGGCATGAAAATGACCCTTTAAATCAAAAATATTGAAATTTTTGCCTCCGTAGCGAAGCACTCTGAGCTTGAATCCTATACACGACCCATTCAAGCGATTATGCCTATTTGACCCTTGTTCATTGCTTCTTTTCGCTTGTATTGGTCATCTACTGAGATGCAAGAGAAGAATGCGATTCTAAGTGTTTCTCCATCTGAGAAACCTCTAGATTTTATGGTTCAAGAGGGATTAAAGGTGATTCATTTTACATATCCAATGAGAATGTTCGATCCCACCTTTGATTTTGAAGCACTTGTGGAGAAAAACAAAGCATTTCTTATGGATGAATGGGAGACCTTCGTTAGGATAGTTAATGGTCAAGAAGCTATCATGTCTGGCAAAGCTTATATCCAACCTATCATTTTTGTTAAGGATACTTTGGACAGGGCAACAATCACGAGAAAATATAAGAAGATTTCCTCCTTGCTAGGCAGGATAGAACTTTGCCCATAACAACAAAATAATTGTTGTTTATTACCCTTGAGCATAGGGTTTCTTATTTGTCTTCAGTGTTGGAGTTAGACGTCTACGGAAGCACGCGAACAGCACAAGGAAGAAGAAGAAGCTTGAAGCACAACACACAATACTGAATTTATTACTAGAGAATGTACAAAGATAAGTAGTCCATTAGGGAAATAGGCGTATATACAAGACGGGGGAAGAAAACCTTCTAAAGAGGGAAAAAATTGCCCTGGTAGTCCTAGTGTGTTCACACACATCACTACCTAAATATATCCACAAATCCCCCCTGAGAGTGATGCGGTGAACAAGGAGCTGGCACTCATGTATAACAAAGTGCCAAGCTATGTAGAAATCACTCCACAAAAGGAAGTAAGCCAAAAGCTTTGCGGAAAGCTTCAAACGTCTCCGTAGGCAGAGCCTTCGTGAAAAGGTCTGCAATGTTCTCCTGCGTGGGCACATATGCCAAGTTGATCTCCCCAGCAGAGAACCTCTCCCTGACATAGTGATAATGCACCTCAATGTGCTTAGTGCGAGCATGGAACACAGGGTTTCTCGCAACTGCCAATGCGCTCTGACTGTCAGTGAAGATGGTGGTAGCAGAAGACTGACCAACACCCAAATGAGCCATAAGGCGTCTGAGCCACACACACTCAACAGTCGCTGTGAAAGCTGGCCTATACTCAGCCTCACAACTAGAAGTGGCCACAGTAGGCTGCTTCTTGCTCAACCAAGATATACATGAGCTCCAAAGCATGAAGCAAAAACCACTGGTGGACACATGAGTGTCATAGCAACTAGCTCAATCTGAGTCAGAAAAAGCATGCAAATCTCGCGGTAGTGATCCCCCCTTGGGATAAAACAACCCAAGTAGCGGAGTACCCCTCAAGTAGCGACTTATGCGCTTATCCACCTTCCAATGCGTGACTCTTGGGCAATGCATAAACCTGCTCATCTGTGAGAAAGCAAACTGAATATCTGGCTGAGTAATGCATAAGTAAATCAAGCATCCAACAGCCTGCTGATAGAGAACAACATCAAATGCATCTCCAACATCATGAATACTCAATCGTAAACCTGTCTCCATAGGAGTGGCAATAGGCTTATAGTCTTCAAGGCCAAAATGCTGCAATAATATGTCAATATATTTCGTTTGACACAAAGCCATTCCACCATCAACTTGCATAAACTGAATGTCCAAATAGTGATGCAAATGCCCCAAATCAGACATCTCAAATGAGGCATGCAAATCAGCCTTAAAATCAGCAATATGCTTCTCAATAGGACTAGTGAGCAGCATGTCGTCAACATAGACAACAATGATCAGAAGCACATCATTAGCACGCTTAACATATAAGGTGCTTTCAGTTGGACTGACTCAAAACCATGTGCAATCAGATAGGCATGTATCTTCTCATACCAAGCACGTGGTGCTTGCTTTAAACCATATAACGCCTTCTTTAACCTGCACACCTGGTTTTCATGCCCTTTCTACGCAAAGCCACGTGGTTGAAAAACATACACTTGTTCATGCAAGTCACCATTCAGAAATGTTGTTTTAATGTCCAACTGATGTACATTCCAACCATGCCGGGAGGCAAGTCACATAAAGACCATGTACCATTCTTCATTATAGCATCATATTCAGATTGCATAGCAGCCATCCAATTTTTTGAATTCTGTGCTTCATCAAAAGAAACAGGCTCATTCTCATCACAGAGACTAGACGCAGCCATAGCATAGCAATCTGATGCAAAAGAGGCACTATGAGAGCCTGAACGAGTACGATCTGACAAAGGTGCATCTAATTTGCTGTCATGCAAAGTCTGCACCAGCCATTTTGGCATAGTTTCTGCCTGCTCAATATGAGCTCTCTCATCAACAAGTGCATCATGTAAATCTGCATCAGAAATGGAATGATTTGCATCATCATATGAAAACCTTCAAAGGCTAAGAAGTTTCCTCATTAGGACTAGCACTAGACTGCCCACCTATAAAAAGAGGCATCAAAGTATCATACATGTCTTTGGAGCTAACATATGTCTCCTTAGTACATGAAAGCAATGGCTGAACAACATCTTCCACAAATACAACATCACATCTAACCAGAATGTGTTTAGTCTGTGGATGATACAGACGATAGCCTTTACTTTTAGAACCATACCCAACAAAAATACATTTTACTGCCTTATCATCCAATTTTTTGCGATGTTATTCAGGCACTAGTGCATATGCCAAACAACCAAAAACACGCAGATGAGCAACAGATGGCTTGCGGTCATGCCAAGCCTGACATAGAGTGATAGATTGCAGTGCTTTAGTGGGACACCTGTTCAGTACATATGCTGCACACATGACAGCCTCAAGCCAGAAACTATGTGGTAAAGCCTGTCTCTTGACCATGCACCTCACCATCTCCATGAGTGACCTATTCTTTTGTTCAGTAACTCCATTCTGTTGAGGTGTATACGGCACTGTACACTGGTGTTTTATCCCACGTTCATCCATATATACATTAAATTCAGAAGACATATATTCCCCCCCTCGATCAGAACGGAGGGTGCCCATTTTACATGCTGACAGATTTTCAACCAAAACCAAAACTGTTTAAAGCACATGAACACTTCGGACTTTGCTTTGAGTGGATATACCCATGCATGCCTGTAAAAATCATCAATGAAAGTCACGAAGTAAAGGTAATTTCCAAAAGAAGGTGTCTGCATAGGACCACATACATCACTATGTACAAGCTGCAATTTCTGAGTAGCCCGAACTGAACCATCTTTTGCAAAGGATGAATGCTGCATTTTGCCCAAAATACAGCCTTCACAAACATGTTTTCCAGGTGCCTCAAGTTTGGGCAATGAAGACACCATTTCAGATTTCTGCAGGCATAGCAAACTAGCAAAATTCAGATGACCAAAGCGTGCATGCCAAAGCTTTGCATCTGACATAGCCTGAGAATCATTTACTGCACATGCCAAATCATTTATAGATCTTTCATAGTCTATGAGCTTATACAACCCACGACATAAAATGCCAGAAGCAATAATCACATCGCCATTTGACAGATCATGAACTCATTACAACATATCGAGGGTATACCGAGGTTGCTACCGAGGCAAATGAACGGACGTGAAATCGCGCGCAACGTCGGTGTTACAGTCGGTGTATGTGTCGGAAAGAAAGCGCCGGTATGGCACCGGTATAAACGTCGGTATGAGCGTCGGTATATGCGTCGGAAATACCGACGCGTATATACCGACGTCCCTGCTGGGTGTACCGGCACATATAGCGACGACCATACTGGAATTACCGACGCATATACCGACGACCAAGCCTTTACAAAATTTTTTGGGAAGAGTGTGTTGTCTTTTGCTACAGCATGATGTTGTTTAGCAAAAGACAATACACTCTGCCCAACTGAGTACATGTGTTATGTACTCTAATGGCAACCAAAACATAAACTTATATGAACAAAAATGAACAATGATTCATGTACAAAAAGTCGTATATTCCATAAATGGCACTTACATATAGGAATCGAATACAAAATTATGGTACATCATTGCCACATAGGAGTGTAATACAAAATTGTGGCAATGTGACAAAACACTTCCATATAGGAATCGAATACAAAATTATGGTTCATGATTGTCATATGGGAGTGTGATACAAAATTGTGGCATTGATCAAAATATTTACACCTACAATCCTGCAACAAAACATATGTATAAAATAAAACCAATTAACATGACATTTATAAACAACAACTAGAAACAAAAAAGCAAGATATAACTTTACCTAATCAAGAATATTCTCCCATGAGACGATTGCACCGCGCCCCTCTATGTCTTGTAACAGTGCAATCAATCCATGTCGATATCCATACGATTCTTCTGCTCGTGTTGGAGGACGACACACTGCCAACTCCTATAGTAAATATGCAAAATGTTAGATGAATATACATAATATACTTAACACAAACAACTTCAATAATTAACATCATACTTAGAAATTGGTAGCGCATACTGTCGTATCCGCCGCTACCTAAATGCAACGTTCCAACCGTATCGAACTGAGTGGCCGCCACATCTCTTTGTTGTCGATACCGATCAGGAGTATGTTGATGCTCATCCTGAATCGATTCCCATTCTTCGGTGTCTAGCCATACAGGCTTCGGTAAGCCTGCTTTGAATATGGGCATCGATAGTTTCCAGCAAATTATCGACGCTTATACCAATGCTCATATCGACGCCTATAGTGACGCATATACCGACGCACATACCGGCAGGCATGGGCCATACGACGATCTATTTAAAACGGTCATACCAATGGTCACTTGACCGTCGCTATCTCCAAGTCACATTTTTCGAGGCCCATACTGACACCGACTGTGACCGTCGGTATATGCAGCGTCGGTATGCCCCTCATATGTTGTAGTGACTCTGATATGAATCAGGAAGACTATTCAAAAAGGTCTGCACAAGTGAGCTATCTGGTATATTCGCATCAGCAGAAATCAATTGTTCCTTCAAGTCTTTGATCTTGGTTAGGAAACTCTCCATAGAATCACCTTCATTCATATGCTCACTCTCCAACTATTTTCGGAGGTAAGCAACAGGGGCCTCATTCTTAGCTTGGTACAATGTGGTAAGTGTATCCTAAGCATCCTTAGTTGTTCTGCAAGAGTGAAAGTGAGGAATAATGGCACGTTTTATAGACACAGCAGCTATCAATGCATGTGTCTGGGCATCTCTACCATCCTAACAAATTTGCTCTATAGTAGGTGCAGCAGAAACCGCAACATGAATAGGAATATGCAGAATATCATCATCTTCGACACCTTCTGCATCAGCTTTAGTACCTATAGTTGTAACAGTTGCATGTGTGATAGGATGTTTTTCGACACCCTACACAATGTTCCATAGTCCTTTTCCAACCAACACATGTCGCATCATATAAGCCCATAACAGGTAGTTGGTACCATCCAACTTATCCTCAACAGCCAACAATGGAATACATCACTGCTTTCACCCATGGCCGATGACTAAAATACCTTGATGCAAAAAATTGACTGTATCTCAAAAAGTTGAACAGAACTGCCCAGAGAAATTCCTCTAGACCTATTGTAGACTTTGAGATGCTTATACTCACGAACGACCATACCGGCGGCGAGTTTTAAACATACCGCTAACCCGAGAGCAAAACTTCACATTTTTGTGCGTGTTTGAATACTGTTGGTCTTCTTTCAAACTAGCACGCGCGAACCGAATTGCGATCTGCATTGTATTGTGCACACACACACACAGATCTCTCTCTCTACACACACACTCTCTCTCGGCTTAGATCTCACATCTTGGTAAGTGTTGTGCGTACTGTTAGCATTTGTGTTTCTCTATGCTTTAGATTTTATAATTTCTCTTTTCTTCGATTTTGCAAAAGTTCTTTGGCGTCAATTGTTTGAAATTGAAATTGGACGATAGACAACATACTTACGCTTTGACGACAACGATCCAAAAGAGGGGCATACTTGTAAGTGATTGTTTTATTCTCTATTGATAGAGAGAGAAGGAGAGAGGGAGAGAGAGAGAGAGAGAGAGAGAGAGAGAGAGAGAGAGAGAGAGAGAGAGAGAGAGAAAGAGAGAGAGAGAGAAAGAGAGAGATAGAGAGAGAAAGAGAGAGAATAGAGAGAGAGTGAGAGATAAAGAATAATGAAAGAAAGGAAGATAGAGATAGGAAAATAGAGCATACATACACACACACATTTACACACATACATGTACACACATACATACATAAACACATACATGTACACACATGCATACATACACACATACATGTACACAAATGCATGCTTACATACACACACCTATACACACATGCATGCTTACATACACACACACATATACACACATGCATGCATACACACACATATAAATTTACACACATTGCATACATACACACACATGCATACACACATACATACACACACACATATATACACATATGCATACATACACATACTCACACACATATACACATATACATACACACACACATATATACACACATATATACACACATATACATACATGCATGCATACATACACACACATATACACACATGCATACACACATATACACATATACACATATACACACATGCATACATACACACATGCATACACACATACATACACACACATATATACACATATGCATACATACACATACACACACATATACACACATATACATTCACACACACACATACACACATGCATGTATACATACACACACATACACACACATGTATACACATGCATACACATACACACACATGCATGCATACATACACACGTACACACACATGCACACACATGCATGCCTACATACACACACATACACATACACACACATGTATACACATGCATACATACACACGCACACATGTACACATGCATACATACACACACATATATACACACATGCATACATACACACATATAATCCTATTTTTAGTTTGAAGTTTTTTCTTACATCAAATATATAAAAATAGGATTAGGGTTTTTAAGCTATTTACACATACATACACATATATAATATATATACATGTATATACACATGTATACAGAAATATAGATATTCTAGGTATAGATATTTAAGATTAGGTTTTTAGGGTTTAGGCATACATGTCACTCAATTATATTTATATTAAGAAAAAATATAGAGAAAAATAAGAAAAAAAATCTGAATATATAAATAAATATATATGTATAATATGATAAGGGTTTTAGGATTAGGGGTTTAGATTGATAGGTGTTTAAGTATTTAGGTTTTAGTATTTCAGATTTAAGTCTAAGTCTTTCTGAATAGGCTTTTAGGGTTTTAATACATAGATAACATATATACACAAACACACATATACATATAATACATACATACATGTAGATACACATGCATACAAAAATATACATATTTTAGATTTAAATCTTTAAGATTAGGGTTTTAGGGTTTTAACACCTACATAACATATATGCACACACAATACACATGCACATATAATACATATATACATGTATATACACATGTATACAGAAATATACATATTTTAGGTATAGATCTTTAAGATTAGGGTTTTAGGGTTTAGACATACATATCACTCAATTATATTTATATTAAGAAAAAATATAGAGAAAAATAAGAAAAAAATTTTGAATATATAAATAAATATATATATATATATATGATTAGGGTTTTAGGATTAGGGGTTTAGATTTTGATAGCTGTTTAAGTATTTAGGTTTTAGTATTTCAAATTTAAGTCTAAATCTTTAAAATAAGGGTTTTAGGGTTTTAACACCTACATAACATATATACACACATACACATATACATATAATACATACATACATGTAGATACACATGAATACAAAAATATACATATTTTAGATTTAAATCTTTAAGATTAGGGTTTTAGGGTTTTAACACCTACATAACATATATGCACACATAAACATGCACATATAATACGTATATACATGTATATACACATGTATATAGAAATATACATATTTTAGGTCTAGATCTTTAAGATTAGGGTTTTAGGGTTTAGACATACATATCACTCAATTATATTTATATTAAGGAAAAATATACAAAAAAATAAGAAAAAAAATATGAATATATAAATAAATATATATATATAGAATATGATTAGGGTTTTAGGATTCGGGGTTTAGATTTTTGTTAGTGGTTAAGTATTTAGGTTTTAGTATTTCAGATTTAAGTCTAAATCTTTAAAATTAGGGTTTTAGGGTTTTAACACCTACATAACATATACACACATATACATATACATATAATACATACATACATGTAGATACACATGCATACAAAAATATACATATTTTAGATTTAAATCTTTAAGATTAGGGTTTTAGGGTTTTAACACCTACATAACATATATGCACACATACACATGCACATATAATACATATATACATGTATATACACATGTATATAGAAATATACATATTTTAGGTCTAGATCTTTAAGCTTAGGGTTTTAGGGTTTAGACATACATATCACTCAATTATATTTATATTAAGGAAAAATATAGAGAAAAATAAGAAAAAAATTTGAATATATAAATAATATATATATAAAATATGATTAGGGTTTTAGGATTAGGGGTTTAGATTTTTATTGGTGGTTAAGTATTTAGGTTTTAGTATTTCAGATTTAAGTCTAAATCTTTAAAATTAGGGTTTTAGGGTTTTAACACGTACATAACATATATACACACATACACGTACACATATAATACATATATACATGTAGATACACATGCATACAAAAATATACATATTTTAGATCTAGAATTTTAAGATTAGGGTTTTAATTAAATATATAAAATTAAATATATAAAATTAAATATATCAAAATAGGATTACATACAAAAAAATCTGAATATATAAATAAATAAATATATATAATAAGATAATTATATACATAAATAAATATAAAAAGAACTAGTGTTTAAATAATTTAATTAAATATATATAATTAAATATATAAAATTAAATATAGAGAAATACGATTACGTAATGAAAAAATCTGAATATATAAATAAATATATATATAAAATAGGATAATTATATAGATAAATAAATATAAAAAGAACTAGTGTTTTAAAAAAATTAATTAAATATTTATAATTAAATATATAAAAATAGGATTAAGTAAGGAAAAAATCTGAATATATAAATAATATATATATATATATATAAGGTAGGATAATTATATAGATAATAAAATATGATAAGAACTAGTATTTTAAATAAATAAATGAAATATATATGATTAAATATATAAAAATAGGTTTAAATTTAATCATTTTAAATAGAGTGAATATATATACAATACACAAACACACATACTTATACACCTATCTATATGCACATATATATACATATACACATATATATACACATGTATATATATATATATATATATATATATACATGTTTTAGGTCTAGGTCATTTGGATTAGGGTTTTAGGGTTTTAACACCTACATAACATATATACACACATACACATACACATATAATACATATATACATGAATATACACATGTGTATAGAAATATACATAATTTAGGACTAGATCTTTAAAATTAGGGTTTTAGGGTTTAGGCATACATATAACACAATTAAGAGGAAAAAAATATGAATATATAGATAAAATAGGATAACTATATAGATTAGGGTTTTAAAATTAGGGTTTTAAGTTTTTTTAGGTATTTAAGTATTTAGGTTTAGAATTTCAGATTTAAGTCTTTAAGAGTTAGATTTTTAGGTTTAATAAAAAAACAAATGTTCTAAAATGTCCATATTGTAGCAGATGGCTTCTTTGGATCCTGAAGAGAGAATGGCATGTCCTTGCACACAGTGAAAGTATCAAATTTATCAGAAACGATGGATTTGTACTGCACATGTTAGAGAGCATGGATCTTTTGATAGGAGACGACTAGAAAACCTACGTTATCATTCGCATGGTCCCCCAGGTGAGCAGATGGACCCAAACGACATTGCACCCGTAACCTCTCGCGGACAAACGAGAGCAAAAAAGGACTTAGATGTACAAGCAAGCACTAATAATATTACATAGAATGAACATATGGAAGAGATGCTTGAAGGATTTTATGAGATGGATGAAGATCATGATGGTGAAGAAGGTGTCGAGATGGACACAACAGAAATTCCACGATCAAAAGTTGATGAAGAATATGAAAACATGCAAAGATTAGCTCATTTACCGCTTTACAATGGAGCAAAGATATGTGTACTACGTGCTTCACTCGCGATGCTCAATCTACAATCCATTTATGGATGCTCAGATAGTAGTGTCATTGAATTGTTCAGATAAGTGGAGAACAAATTGGCTTTCATTGTTCTATCACAATAACTTCATCTACTAATATCATTTTCATTGCTTATTGCAGGCTTCTTAAAGATCAATTTTTGCCAGAGGGCAATGACATGCCTCCAACATGTGGAGATGTGAAAAAACTTTTACAGTCCATTGGAATGGATTATACTAAAATTCATGCTTGTCCGAATGATTGCATTCTCTTTCGGAATGAGTATGAGCATCTCCACGTATGTCCAAAGTGTGGAGCAAATAGATTTAGAGAAGACGTTGTAGGCGAAGCAATCCCCGCAAAGGTTCTTCGCCACTTTCCTATCATTCCACGAATTAAGAACATGTTTAGATGCAAATCTATAGCTGTGTTAATGTCATAGCATACAAAGAGCAGATCTATAGATAATGTAATGCGAGTGCCAGCTGACTCTGATGCTTCGAAGCACATAGATAGTAAGTGGCCAGAGTTTGCTAGTGAGCCTCGGTCCATACGTCTAGGCCTAGCTATGGATGGAGTGAATCCATTTGGATTACACAGTTCTTCATGGAGCACATGGCCTGTATGTTTGGTCAATTATAATATCCCACCATGGTTGGCCACAAAGAAAGCTCATTTATTATTAGCTCTTATTGTACCATAGCAAGCAATTTAGAAGCCATCCATATAGAGATGGATATTCTCGGTGCCTCGGATCTTCAAGAGCATGCTAGAATAGAGGACTTTTGAATAAAACACTTGTACATACTAATTTTTGTTTATTTTTGTTATTCTCTATATTACTTTTCTTATCGCATGCTAATTATTTGAGTTGTTTTATTACAGAGCATGATGGGAGACACTCCTCCAGTCACTCCACATTCCATGACAGAGGAGTAGTTTTTGGAGTTCATCTCTCAAGTTCCTCCTGCGTATATGGCCGCTGCATCACAGTATTGGATCACTCGTGGTAGCACTCCTCCCGGCCTCACTCCTGGCAGCCTTACTCTTGCCGGCCTCACTCCCACTGGCCTCACTCCCGCCGGTGTCACTCCCGCCGGTGTCACTCCTGCCGGTGTCACTCCTGCGGGTGGTGCTACTCCCGTAGGAGGTATGTCTCCTAGCTTTGTGACTCCACCACGACCATCTTTGTAGCCATCTCCTAATGGGTCTACAAGTAGACATGTGCGTTCGACACCTGAGCGCGATACAGGTTCTGGCCCGTCTCGTAGATCGAGGTCACGCTCTGGAGCAGGAGGTTCTAGGAGTGGATCTACAGGTAGGTCTGGAGGCAGAGGAGACAGTTGTTGTGGAGGCAGTGCGATGGAGGTTGTGTTGCCCGCTTCTACTCCTAGGACGAGTACCTCAGATGTAGGTACGCCACACAGTACACCAAGTGGAACACCACATACACCTTGGGGTGCTCATGACCATGATGACTCCAAGGTGTATAGTATCTGAGATGGAGCTCCGGTGATGGATGCGCCTGGCAAAGCAATGCGTGCACACATACGAAAGATTTGCCCCATCCAGTTTGGACACTCCATCATGTTGAAATGGAGTGAACAGGATAAAGATCGGAAGAATTATATCACACAGATGATTTACCAAGAGATTCGACTAGCCGATGGACAGTCTATTGTCAGTTCAAAGTGGATTCTGCACAGCGCACGTGAGTTCATGTCCCATCAACGATCCGAGGCTCGTGATGAATTCAGAGAAGGCTTAGCAAAGCCTGTATGGTTAGATGCTGAGGAGTGGGACATGATTCGTGACGAGCAGCAGTAGACTCCTGATCGATATCGCCAGTAGTGAAATGTCGTAGCCACACGTTTAGATACGATTGGACCATCACATTTGGGCAGCGGTGGATATGACACGATGCGTCATGAGTTTGTAAGTACCATTTCATTTATTGAATTTATTTGCGTTAAATTTCTCATCTATGTTTCTCTAATCTTTTTATATTTGTTTCAGGAGTTGGCAATGGGTTGTCCTCCAACACGAGCAGAGTCTTATGGATATAGTCATGGGTTGAGTGCACTATTGGAGGACTTGGAGGGACGCGGTGTGGTAGTTTCATGGGAGCATTTGCAATGAGGTAATTAATTTATAAACTTGGTTTTTACTTGTTGTTTGTAATATTCATGTGAATTTATCTCATTCCATCAATGTTCTTTGTTGCAGGACTGTTGATATGGAACGTTCTTTGCATGTGTATGGCAGTGGAAGACCAATATTTTGTATTTGATTTTCATCTGGCAATACATTGCTTTGCCACATTTTGTAAAAGCGTCATATATGATAGTGGTTTGCCACACTCTTGTACATGCTTCATTATTGAAATATATAACTTCTTTTGTATATGGTTCATAGTTCATTCTGATTATCTCTTTTGTGTCCAATAATACTTTGTTTCATGAAATCATATTTTGGTTTTCATTATAGTACACATCACATGTACGCGGTTTTCTTTGGGTAGAGTGTATTGTCTTTTGTTAAGCAACATCATGGTAATGTTGTATAGCAAAAGACAAAACACTCTGCCCAAAAAAACTTTTGCAGGTATGGTCGTCGGTATACGCGATGGTACTCCGAGTAGTGTCATCGGAATAACCATCGGTACACCCAGCAAGCGACGGTATAGGTGACGGTACTTCCATCAGAAGCCTCGATATGAACATCGGTATTACCGGCGCATATACCGGTGCATATACCGATGCATATACTGATGCATATCCCGACGCGTATACCGACGCATATACCGACTCTTTGGTATCGACGCGCAAACCGACCTTTACACCGGCATTGCGGCAAATTAAGCCGCATTCATTTTCCTCGATAAAAACCTCGGTATACCATCGATCTGTTGTAGTGAGTTTTGCTTCTACTCTTCGGTTGATGATGAAAGGCAATCCAAATGCCTTATCATTTGAGGAGTTAGTCTCTCTTCTATTGCAGGAAGATCAGTCCAGGCAGAACAGGTCCATTACGCGAGTTCCAGATCAAGCTTTCCTGGCTAGTCAGAAGGGCAAAGGAAAATGGAGCTCTTCAACTAGTAAGCAGAAATCTACCAATTCTGCATATCATAAAGAACTGTCCAAAACTGGCTCCTAAAGAGGCAAAGAAGAAAGAGGCTGCACTGGTTGTTGTAGAGTCGTCTACACCAAAAACAGAGTTTGCTAATCTTGTAGGAAGAAGAATGGGCGTTTACTACTGTCTGCAATTTTGAACCATCTTCTCATGAGTAGTGCATGTCTGGAGTAGACTCAGATGTTTGGTATTTTGACAGTGGGGCAACCAAACATATTACCTCACAACGCAGTTTCTTCTCTTCACTCGAGCCTGGCCCTACAAGAAATACTGTTACATGTGCCAAGAACTCCTCTTATCATGTTATGGGAGTTGGTAAGATCATTTTAACTACTACTGATGGTAGTTCTTTGACTTTGTGAGATGCTTTATTTTATGCTAGGGATCAAGAAGAACCTGTTATCAGTTTTTGCATTAGCCAAGATTGGCTTGGTTGTGAAATTTGTTGATGACAGGTGTACAGTTCATGATCTGTCAAATGGCGATGTGATTATTGCTTCTGGCATTTTGTGTCGTGGGTTGTATAAGCTCATAGACTATGAAAGATCTGTAAATGATTTGGAATGTGCACTGAATGATTCTTAGGCTATGTTAGATGCAAAGATTTGGCATGCATGCTTTGGTCTTTTGAATTTTGCTAGTTTGCTACACCTACACAAATCTGAAATGGTGTCCTCTTTGCCCAAACATGAGGCACCTCGAAAACATGTTTGTGAAGGCTGTATTTTGGGCAAAATGGAGCATTCGTCCTTTCCAAAAGATGGTTCAGTTCGGGCTACTCAGAAATTTCAGCTTGTACATAGTGATGTATATGGTCCTATGCAGACACCTTCTTTTGGATATTATCTTTACTTCGTGACTTTCATCAATGATTTTTTCAGGCATGCATGGGTATATCCATTGAAGGCAAAGATCAAAGTGTTCATGTGCTTCAAACAGTTTGGTTTTGGCTGAAAATCTGTCACCATGTAGAATGGGCACCCTCCGTTCTGATCGAGGAGGGAAATATATGTCTTCTGATTTTAATATATTTCTGGCTGAATGTGGGATAAAACACCAGCGTATAATGCTATATACAACTCAAGAGAATGGGATTGCTGAACGAAAGAACATGTCACTCACGGAGATGGCAAGGTGTATGGTGAAGAGTCAGACTTTACCACATAGTTTCTAGCTTTAAGCTATTATGTGTGCAGCATATGTACTGAACAGGTGTCCCACTAAAGCACTACAGTCTATCACTCCATATGAGGCTTGGCATGACCGCAAGCCATCTGTTGCTCATCTACGTGTTTTTCATTGTTTGGCATATGCATAAGTGCATGAACAACATCACAGAAAATTGGATGATAAAGCGGTAAAATGTGTATTCGTTGGGTACAATTTTGAAAGTAAAGGCTATCCTCTATATCATCCACAGACTAAACGCATTCTGGTTAGCCATGATGTTGTTTTTGTGGAAAATGCTATTCAGCCATTGCTTTCATGTACTAAGGAGACTTATGTTAGCTCCAAAGACATGTATGATACTTTGCTGCCTTTTTTTACAGGTGGATAGTCTAGTGCTGGTCCTAATGAGGCAACTTCTCAGCCTTTGCAAGTTTTATGTGATGATGCAGATAATTCCATCTCTGATGGACATGTACATAATGCACTTATTGATGAGAGAGCTAATATTGAGTAGGCAAGAACTATGCCAAAATGGATGGTGCAGACCTTAGTTGATAGAAAATTAGATGCAGCTATGTCATTTTGTACTCGATCAGGCTCTCATAGTGCCTCTTTTGCATTGGATTGCTATGCTATGGCTGCATCTAGTCTCTATGATGAGAGTGAGCCTGTTTCGTTTGATGAAGCATAAAATTCTAAAAATTGGATGGCTGCTATGCAATCTGAATATCATGCAGTAATGAAAAATGGTACATGCTCTTTATGTGACTTGCCTCTTGGCAAGAAGGCCATTGGTACTAAGTGGGTATACAAGCTGAAGTGTAAACCTGATGTCACAGTTGATAGGTATAAGGCTACGCTTGTTGCAAAGGGTTATGCGTAGGAAAGAGGCATTGATTTTGATGAGAACTTTGCACCTACATGTTGTATGACTACTGTTCGGAGCATTTGTGCACTTGCAGCCCATCATGGTTGGAATGTACATCAGTTGGACATTAAAACTGCATTTGTGAATGGTGACTTGCATGAAGAAGTGTATGTTTTTAAGCCCCATGGCTTTGTGCTGAAAGGGCATGAAAACCAGGTGTGCACGTTAAAGTAGGCAATATGGTTTAAAGCAAGCACCACGTTCTTGGTATGAGAAGATACATGCCTATCTAATTGCACATGGTTTTGAGAACAATCCAACTGAAAGCATCTTATATGTTAAGCACGCTAATGATGTGCTTCTGATCATTGTTGTCTATGTTGATGACATGCTGCTCACTAGTCCTTTTGAGAATCATATTGCTAATTTTAAGGCTGATTTGCATGCCTCATTTGAGATGTGTGATTTGGGGCATTTGCATCACTATTTGGGCATGCAATTTATGCAAGTTGATGATGGAATGGCTCAGTGTCAAATGAAATATATTGACACATTATTGCAGCGTTTTGGCCTTGAAGACTGTAAGCCTATTGCCACTCTTATGGAGACAAGTTTACGAGGCATTTGCATCACTATTTGGGCATGCAATTTATGCAAGTTGATGATGGAATGGCTCAGTGTCAAATGAAATATATTGACACATTATTGCAGCATTTTGGCCTTGAAGACTGTAAGCCTATTGCCACTCATATGGAGACAAGTCTTCAAGATGCTTGAGATGCATTTGATGTTGTCCTCTATCAGCAGGCTATTGGATGCCTGATTTACTTATGCGTTACTAGACCAGATATTCAGTTTTTTTTTTCATAGATGAGCAAGTTTATGCATTGTCCAGGTGTCAAGCATTGGCAGGCGCTTAAGCACATCTTTTTCTACTTGAGTGGTACTCGGCTACTTGGGTTGTTTTATCCCAAGGGGGGATCACTATCGCTAGATTTGTATGCTTTTTTTTATTCAGAATGGGTTGGTTGCTATGACACTCTTGTGTCCACTAGTGGCATTTGCTTCATGCTTGGTAGCTCATGTATATCTTGGTTGAGCAAGAAGCAGCCTATTGTGGCCACTTCTAGTTGTGAGGCTGAGTAGAGGGCCGCTTTCACAGCTACTGTTGCGTGTGTGTATGGCTCAAATGCCTTCTGGCTTATTTGGGTGTTGCTCAATCTTCTACCACCACCATCTTCACTTACAGTCAGAGCGCATTGGCAGTTGCGAGGAACCTTGTGTTCCATGCTCGCACTAAGCACATTGAGGTGCATTATATTATGTCAGGGCGAGTTTCTGTATTGGGGAAATCATCTTGGCATATGTGCCCACGCAGGAGAACATTGCAGACCTTTTCATGAAGGCTCTACCTAGGGAGACGTTTGAAGCTTTCCGCAAAGCTTTGGGCTTACTTCCTTTTGTGGAGTGATTTCCTTTATAGCTTGATACTTTCTTATACATGAGTGCTAGCTTCTTGTTCACCGCGTCACTCCAAGGGGGGATTTGTTGATATATTTAGGTAGTGATGTGTGTGAACACTCTAGGACTACCCGGGCACTTTATTCCCTCTTTAGGAGGTTTTTTTTCCCCCGGCTTGTATATATGCTTATTGCCCTAATGGGCTACTTATCTTTATACATTCTCTAGTAATACATTCAGTATTGTGTGTTGTGCTCCAAGCTTCTTCTTCTTCCTTATATTGTTCGCATGCTTCCGCAGACGTCTAACTCCAACATTAAAGACTCTAAAATGCATGTTTGGTATAAGCGGGGGTGCAAATTGCTAGAACTAAGGCAAAGGAAGCTCCTTCCAGACAAAATGTTAATCTACATAATTACTCCTCTTCTGCCATGATTTGGGATCCCATACTTCCAATAAAATTCATTTATGTACACATGTGTACACTACATATAGAGTTAAGGATCATTAACAAGTTGGTCTGGCTTAACTTGGATTATGCATATTACATCAAGCCTACAACTTTTGCAGATGAATGCATAAAAAAATGTGAATCTTTGCTTTCAAAAATGGTATTTCATGGTGGTGATGTTCATCTTATCAAAGATATAAAGCTTTCACAAAGTACAGGTGATGTATTACAAGATGTGTCAATGGGAGGTGCAAAAGCACAAAGATTCTTCAGCAACACTGATGGAAAATAACTAAATGCAATGTGGAATTTTCAGAAACAACTTTGCAAGCTTACGATAAATGTAAAAAGCAATCCAGAAATAGCAAAAAATAGAATGGAGGCTTGGTTCTACTTGGTGTGTTTTGAAATAAACATCTCATGATATTTTTCTTTATGTTTTTATAGCATATTCTTCATCTGCATGGTCCATTCTTTGCAAAAAAGGAAACACCTGCCAGGGCATGGAAAATCTCATTATCAACAAAGAACAAGCCTCTCCAAATGCACAAGAAAAGGACAAGGAGTGACAAAAAGTAATGGTTTCAAAGAGCCTTTTGATTGTTTCTTTAGAAGACAATTACAAAGGCGCACATGCCAGGTATCATTACCACATAATCTATACAGATCATTTCAATAAGGACTATCACTAGATGTCATTTCTTTGAGGACATATGGATTTAAAGAAGAGAATGAAATTTTATTCCAATTTGAAGCTATAATGTTTTGAATATCTTTTACATTTCTTCTAGCCAAGAAATACATATGGATGTATATACAGTTTTTGAACTCATGAAATTTTTGAAATGAAATATTTATTCTTCTTTGAGTCTTTTGAATGAGCTTGACTCTAGAGAATCTCCTTTGTATCCAAGGAACTCCTTTCTCTTTTAGCCAGCAATACTTTGTACATGTGAGACCTCTGCAACCATTGCATAACTTGAATAACAAAGGAAATATCTAGCTCTGGAAGCATTGAGCCCTGGGGCATAGCCAAAAATATTGAATGGTGCTGTTCTCTCAAGAAGAAAAATCCTATATGCATTAAAGGGAAGTGAGGAAATGACCATGTACTTTGAAAGAGACTTTAGAGAGAATAATTCAAAATCAAGGTCCTCACTATACTGCTTACGTACAACACATAATAATTTTGGATTCAACTTTGGAAGATAGTGCATAATTGAATGTATATCCACTTTTGCTTTTCCTTTACCCTCTATAGCTTTTCTTGTGCCCTTGCCCATGCCAAGATAATTTTCCTCATCCAATATGGATAACTGTGGAAAAAATGACAAAGCAAGATTAGAGAGAAAAACAACTTTGAGTGACTCACGACAAGATTGAATTTGTAAGGAAAAATAGTTGTTGAAACGAATGTAGGAGACGACCAACTCAAGGGACTAGGATCATCAGGAAAGCTTGGATGGGCCTAATTGCTTGAATCCGTCATTCATAAAAATCATTACAAATATTCCATCAAGTTCCATAACATATTAATCATGAAATAGAGAAATCGATGAGATGATCGATCCAAGCCAATAGGCTCATGAGAAAGTCTCGGATGGGTTTAATTGCTTGAATTAGTCCTCTCTTCCAAATGATTACAAACAGATGTTAGTTGGCTTAAATTACATAAGGGACAAGCTAAAAAAGCCATAAAAATGAAGAACTTTAGACATGAACAATTCAAGAGAATAGGCTCATTAGAAATTGTTTGATGGGCCTAATCGCTTGAATTGGTCATATCTCAAAATTTTCTTATCTAGACATACCTTGACCTCATCTTCCTCTTGCATCAGTTCTTTCTCATCAATCCTTATTGTTCCTCTGTCCTCAACTACCTCCACAAATGGATATCCTCGTCCAAATGAGAAATCCCCAAATCTTTTTATTGCTCATCAAAATCTTCATCTACAAGGGTTGCCTTCTGTGAGACCACGCTTTCAAAGGAGCATGAGAGAGCTTTGGCTTAGTCTTTGAATTCTTTATTCAACAATGTTAGGTCTAGGCTTAGAAAATCCTCTTAACTTTCATCTTTCCCATTTACAAACCTCCTTGCACCTTCTTCTGATTCAGTTATAGTAACAAGGCAATAGTCTTCTCTTATATTTGAAGATCTCTTGAATGTAATACAGAGGAACAAAATCCTTCTCAGAGATAAAGTAATATGGGAGATTTGGGAGAAGGAGTGATTTCTCTCACATTTTCTTGTGGCTCTCTAAAGCCTCTGCTATGAAAGTAGCAACATCAAAGTTTCTGACCTCTACTTCTTCTTCTTCTGCTTGGAGGTTAATCTCTTTAACTATCTCTTTGACTTTACTTTTTGAATATTTCTCAAGAGAAACATCTAGGGATGCCCATTTTTCTTCGTCATGTTCCTTTTCTTCATTCTTTCCAATTGAGATGTGATGAAGATAAATCAGAAACCCTATGCTCAAGGGCAATAAACAAAAATTATTTTGATGTTTTGGGCAAAGTTCTATCCTGCCGAGCAAGGAGGAAATCTTCCTACATTTCCTAGTGATTTTGGCCCTATCCAAAGGATCCTTCCCAAAAATGATCCGTTGGATATAAGCTTTGCGGATATGATAGCGTCTTGACCATTAACTAACCTAATGGTCTCCCATTAATCCATAAAAAATGCTTTGTTTTTCTCCACAAGTGCTTCAAAATCAAAGGTGGGATTGAAGATTCTCATTGCATATGGAAAATGAATCACCTTTAATCCCTCTTGAACCATAAAATCTAGAGGTTTCTCAGATGGATAAACACTTAGAGTCACATTCTTCTCTTGTATCTCAGTAGATGAGCAATACAAGTGAATAGAAGCAATGAACGAGTGTCAAACATGCATAATCGCTTGAATCGGCCGTGTATAGTATTCAAACTCAAAGTGCTTGGATATGAAGGCAAAAATTTCTTGAAGTTTGAAAATAAAAAAAGACCAAGGGAAATAAAAACTATAGGTAAAGAGAGAAAGAAACAGTCACATGACATGGACCAATGAACCTGACACATGGAAAATTTGAATTTAGAAATTTTAACAATCAAATGATATGGACCACTGAAAAGTTGACATGTCGAAATGTACGTTGGGATTCCCAATAGCTAGATGACATGGACCAATCAAATGTTTCCATGTGGCCCTAATGGTCAACTCAACTTGGAGACCTATTTAAGCTCCTCCCTTCATTTGTCCCATTTTTTTGTGACCTACGTGCTCTCCCGACGTCTAGTAGTTTTCATGTGCCAAACCTCTTTTGCGAATTTCTTGTATTCCTCTTCTCCTTGAGATCTCTTGGTGTGCAAGGTAATATCCCTGAGCATGATATCTTCTACGTGATTGATTCAAGCAATTAGTGGAATAGGAGATTTTTGGATTTTCCCAATCGCTTGAATTGCTCGTGCCTAGTTAAAAGGCTTGAATTCTATTTTGTTCACATGGTATTGAGACGATGGATTCAAGCGATTAGGGGAGTTGGAGACTTTCCAATTGATGTATTCGCTTGAATCCGTCGTGTATAGGCATGAAAAGAAATCAAAGACCTCAATTTCTTTGATGTAATCGATTCAAGCGATTAGGGGAATCTGAGATTTTTGGATTGCCCTTATCGCTTGAATCTGTCATTTTCTTTAAACATATTTGTTGACAATTTGTTGTATTTTTTTCATAAAAGAGTTTATCCTAAAAATCTCATGAAATTCACATGAATGTGGTTGAAACATTGAGTAATGCTACACAATTGATCCAAGCGAATATGATAATCCAAATTCTTTTGATGAACCTAATTGATTGAATGGGTGATCTATTGAATTCTCAATTTTTTTGTGTTTTCTTAATTCCATGTGTTTGATCTTCTTCGATTCTCCTTTTTATAGATCATGGGTAGGGTATAGAAGACAACTAGGAAGTTGCACCCTGAGGAGCAACAACATGGAGGAGCAATATGCTTTAGTTTTATAATTTCTCTTTTCTTTGATTCGGGCGTATAGCGATGGTTAAGGCGACACAAATTCATCGCTATAAAATTGCAACCTGCGTCGTAATGACCGTCGCGCGTAGACTGTCGATTAAACGACGACACGAACGATGTGTTTTTTGACGAATACTGTGACGGCAACTGCGACGCTCACCTGTAGCGTCGCCTACACGACGGTTCAAAAAAGCGTCACTTAAGCGACGCTTAAAACGTCGCATACGCGACGCTGTTTTGACGCATGTATCATGGCTTGCACGCATGTTTTAACGTCGTTTATGGGACGCATGTATCATTGCTTACACGACGGTCTGTTGATGGGAAAAATTAAAACGTTGGAGGCTCTTCGATCGACATTTTCACGCATCTGATCGAAGAGCTCTCCAACGTTTGCAGTTGCGCTGCACTTACGAGCTAAAACAAGTATATGCAGGTATGTGTTTCTCTCTTTCTACATCTTTTTTGCTTTGAATTCTCTCTCTCTCTCTCTTTGTTGACTCTCTCTCGTTCTCCTAATTATTGACTCTTGTTCTTGAAATGTTATAGAAGTTCAAGTTTGCCAACATCTATATATCTACATCTTAAGAATACAACATGAATGAAAGAAAGGAGAAAATAACACTACATACATGCAAATTTGCATCGGTATATTTATTGCGATATTATTGGTTAAGATTTCAATCATCCACAATTTACTAGAGTGGTTCATAATTCATGAGTAGTTGCTTACATGGATATAGGTGACATGATATTTGGAGAACTTCCAAAGAGAATTTTTAAAAATATTGAAATAAAAAAAAAACAACATATTGGGTGTCATTAGCTAGTATGAATATGATGTTTGATATTCAAGAACTCTCTTCATTAATTCACCCTTGGAATCATCGACATGCACAATAGCGAAAGGTACAAAACTCTCTTCATTTATTCACCTTGGGATCTATTGTCAAACTGGAAGAGGAAATGGACGAGAACTGTGGTGATAGTGTTCTTCCATCTGCAAATATCAGAAAACCGCCTCCCAACGGCGATCATACCCGACAGAACACCCAAGATCCTGAACCACTTAGCCTTGCTCTTGCGCATGCTCCACAGATTGCTATCCACATCATTGTCAACTACATCCTTGACAGTGAACTCATGAATGCTGGTGTCAATATCTTTCATATCTTCATCCATTGGTGTCCATATTCTACCAACAGAATGCCTTCATTCATAAAAAAATATCTTCCTCCTCTTGGGCTAGCCATTCTCCTTCATCACCGCTCCCGTTCTTGAACCTTCCAGCGGAGGAGCTTGCTGCTGTGATTTTTGGTTGTGACCATGCGACTTACAATGAATGCGTCACACAGCTTCTGTTTGGTATACTTGATCTATCCTCTTACTTTCTGATAAAAAGTTGCATGGTATTTCTGAGGCAGATAGCTATGGAGAGATGAACATCAATCCATATGCCTGGACTGATGGGAAGCAGAAGACACGTTTTTGAGCTCAGGTTCTTTGCTTAGATTTAATAATCTCTGATATTACATTAGATCATTGTCTGAGGTGTAATGAGGTTTTGTTTACATGTAGGCACGCATACGGGTGAGATGTTAGTGTGCACCATTGACAGAAAAAGCATATACAAGGGAGCATTAGCAGTGAAGAGGAAATGGACGAGAACTGTGGTGATAGGGTTCTTCCATCTACAAATATCAGAAAACCACCTCCCAACGGCAATCATACCCGACAGAACACCCAAGATCCTGAACCACTTAGCCTTGCTCTTGTGCATGCTCCATAGATTGCTATCCACATCATTGTCAACTACATCCTTGACAGTGAACTCGTGAATGTTGGTGTCAATATCTTTCATATCTTCATCCATTGGTGTCAATATTCTACCCACAGAATGCCTTCATTCATACACATGTAGCATATGATCTCATTACATAAATTTGTAATTAACATTTTCCAACAAACTCTAAAATTACTCTTACAAGTCTCATCGCTAGCAAAGTGCTTCTGTCATGGGAGCTGGACGTAAGACCGAAACATACAAAGGCCTCATTCTCACCATGCGACTTACAATGAATGCATCACACTGCTTCTGTTTGGTATACTTTATCTATCCTCTTACTTTCTATCATAGATATACGTCTCTCCCTTTAAACCATATGCATGAACAATAGCTTGATCATATGCTACGTGTGTATTTTTGTAATTAATACACACGTAGCATATGATCTCATTACATAAATTTGTAATTAACATTTTCCAACAAACTCTAAAATTACTCTTACAAGTCTCATCGCCAGCAAAGTGCTTTTGTGATGGGAGCTGGACGTAAGACCGAAACATACAAAGGCCTCATTCTGACCATGCGACTTACAATGAATGCATCACACTGCTTCTGTTTGGTATACTTTATCTATCCTCTTACTTTCTATCACAGATATACGTCTCTCCCTTTAAACCATATGCATGAACAATAGCTTGATCATTAGCTTTTGTGCATGTCCAGGTCTTCGAGCTTCTCATATCATCTATGTAAAGAATGTCCGACCAGGGATGCCACTATTTTTGTATAATAACATTGATAAAAAGTTGCATGGTATTTCTGAGGCAGATAGCTATGGAGAGATGAACATCAATCCATATGCCTGGACTGATGGGAAGCACAAGACATGTTTTTCAGCTCGGGTTCGCTTAGCTTTAATAATATCTGATATTACATTAGATCACTATCTGAGGTGTAATGAGGTTTTGTTTACATGTAGGCACGCATACGGTTGAGATGTCAGTGTGCACCATTGACAGAAAGCATATACAAGGGAGCATTAGCAGCGAATTATGTGAATTATTCACATAAGAAAATCCTATTTGAGTTAATTCATGTGCGACAGATAAGCTTATATCTCTTTTCATGTAGGCTCGTTGAGTGTCAGTAGACAGGTTGTGGGTTTACGTGGGTCCATCAACAAAGGAGAAGAATATACAAGGGAGCATTAGCAGCGAATTATGTCAATTATTCATAGGAGAAAAACCTATTTGATCAGTTAATTCATGTGCGGACAGTTAAGCTTATATCTCTTTTCATGAGAAACTCATTGAGTGTGATTAGTAGACAGGTTGTGGGTTTACAACGTGGGCCCATCAACCTATTTGAGTTAATTCATGTGCGGACAGATAAGCTTATATCTCTTTTTGTTAGAAAATCGTTGAGTGTCAGTAGAAAGATTGTGGGTTTACAACGTGGGCCTATCAACAAAGGAGAAGCATATACAAGGGAGCATTAGCAACGAATTATGTGAATTATTCACAGGAGAAAAACCTATTTGACAAAAATCATGTGCAGCCAGATAAGCTTATATCTCTTTTCATGAGAAACTCGTTGAGTGTGAGTAGACAGTTTGTGGGTTTACAACGTGGGTCCATCAACAAAGGAGAAGCATATACAAGGGAGCATTAGCAGTGAATTATGTGAATTATTCACAGGAGAAAAACCTATTTGAGTTAATTCATGTGTGGAAAGATAAGCTTATATCTTTTTTTCATGAGAAACTCGTTGAGTGTCAGTAGACAGTTTGTGGGTTTACAAGGTGGGCCCATCAACAAAGGAGAAGCATATACAAGGGAGCATTAGCAGCGAATTATGTGAATTATTCACAGGAGAAAAACCTATTTGAGTTAAATCATGTGCAGCTAGATAAGCTTATATCTCTTTTCATGAGAAACGCGTTGAGTGTCACTAGACAGTTTGTGGGTTTACAACGTGGGTCCATCAACAAAGGAGAAGCATATACAAGGGAGCATTAGCAGCGAATTATGTGAATTATTCACAGGAGAAAATTCTATTTGAGTTAAATCATGTGTAGCCAGATAAGCTTATATCTCTTTTCATGAGAAACTCGTTGAGTGTCAGTAGGTAGGTTGTGGGTTTACACATAGACACACACATACACATAGATAAGCTTATATCTCTTTTCATGAGATACCCCTTGAGTGTTAGTAGATAGGTTGTGGGTTTACACATAGACACACATAGACTCGTTGTTAGCAATTGTGTATGTGTGTATCCATTTGTATGTGTGTATGCATCTGTATGTGTGTGAATGCATCATTATGTGTGTATGTGTCTATGTGTGTATGTGTGTGTGTATATGTGTGTGTATGTGTGTGCACATCTATGTGTATGTGTGTGTGTCTATGAGTGTGGATCTGTTTATGTGTGTGTATTTGTCTATGGGTGTGTATGTGTCTATGGGTGTGTGTGTATGCATGTATGTATGCATATGTGTGTCTATGTGTGTGTATGCTTTATGTATGCATATGTGTGTGTATGCATTATGTATGTGTATGTATGCATGTGCATTATGTATGCATATGCATTATGTATGTGTATGTATGCATGTGCATTATGTATGCATGTGCATTATGTATGCATATGCATTATGTATGTGTATGTATGCATGTGCATTATGTACGCATATGTGTGTGTATGCATGTAAGTATGTATGTATGTATGCATATGCATATGCATATGTATGCATGTATGTGTATGTGTGTGCATGTCTCTCTATGTGTGTGTATGCATATAAGTGTGTGTATGTGTATATGTGTGTGTATGTGTGTATGTGTGTGTATGTGTGTATGTGTGTGTGTATGTGTGTGTATGTATGTATGTGTGTGTGTATGTGTGTGTGTATGTGTGTGTGTATGTGTGTGTATGTGTGTATGTGTGTGTATGTGTGTATGTAACATTATGTGTGTATGTGTGTATATGAGTGTGTGTGTGT
>CM035425.1:59118379-59120879 GCA_020310875.1 Ceratopteris richardii | reverse complement strand
ATATGACAATCCAAATTCTTTTGATGAACCTAATTGATTGAATGGGTGATCTATTGAATTCTCAATTTTTTTGTGTTTTCTTAATTCCATGTGTTTGATCTTCTTTGATTCTCCTTTTTATAGATAATGGGTATGGTATAGAAGACAACTAGGAAGTTGCACCCTGAGGAGCAACAACATGGGGGACCTATTTGAGAGGGGCAAGCACTTGCTCCAAAGGGGTAGGGACCTGCTCCAAAGGGGCAGGGACCTCCTCCAGAGACCACAAATAGCCAAGATAAGGTTGATCCATAGAAATCATGTGCTAAAAAGAGAGTAAAATATCATGTCAAATCACTAAGGGAAATCAAAAGAGCTCAAAAGTCTATATGACTTCTCATCCCAAGACTTCCTTTCATGAGAGTAGTTAGCCAATCTTTGCTCTATGATGAAGACAACTTCATTTGTGAATATTGTCAAATGGCAGACCTAGGCTCTTCTATACTTGCAAGAAACAGTAGAAGATTTTGCAATTGATTTTATGAATGATGCTTATCTATGTGCACCACATTGTCATAGGGTGACACTTATGTCCAAGGACTATGTTGTTGTGTCCATGCTAAGATACAATTTTGATAAAGCTATTGTCCCTCTTGACAAGCATGATCAAACAATTTTTGATATTCTTAATATACCTCCAACAAGAAAGACTAAGCCATCTACAATTAAAATTGAAGAGGTCCCTTCTCATGACCATTCAACAAGAAATGCAGCAGAGACTTAGGAGGAGAAGAGAAGGATGAATCTTATGTCAGAAGAATATGAAATCCTTGAGGACATAGAGACATGGAAGAAGACTAGTTCAAAGCTTTTAAAGAAAGGAGATGGCTAGCTAATTGTAAATGCTTCAATGCCTTGGGCGAAAGACATCATGCTTACATTAGGCCTGAAGACAGCAAAATGTTGAGACTTCAAACACATCCTAAATAAAGTGTGTATATAAATGTATTTAGACATTAGAGAAAAAATCTAAATATATAAAATATAAATAATTAGATACCTAAAAAAAGATCTTTAAATTTTTAGCGTGTGTGTGTGTATGTATGTATGTATATATGTGTGTGTGTGTGTGTATATATATATATATATATATATATATATATATATATATATATATATATATATATATATATATATATATATATATATATATTCCAATAGTTTCAAGTAATGATATTCATGTAGTTAAAGGTGCAAGAAGTTATGCTTGTCTTGCATGTATAGCATATTGCCAATGCGATCATAATCTCGGACGTTCTCTTGTAAATCTCTTCGTTTGAGTGTGATAATTTATGTAGGATAAGTTTCATATTTTAACTAATGTACTATGCGCTTGCTCTATGAGGGGCATACAAATATATAGTAAATAGTAGAATTTTCAATGGTGGAAATGACTTGGCAAGTAGCACATGTACTAACATAATCATGTTTTGCGCATTCCATATGTGGCCAACTTTATGACATAGACCATTCTTAATCCTCCTTTTTCTATGTTAGTATAGTTTCTTTTTGTGAGGATCAGTTTTCTGCTTGCATAAGCCATGGGGATGTTTATGTTACCCTCATCAATAGCTTGTGCTAAGATGGAAACACTTGCTCACTAGAAGCACCTACATAGATATGAAATGGCTTGTTGTAATCTGGGGCCTTTATCATGGGTGCTAATATGAGACATCTTTTGAGTTTTGATGCATCTACATGCACATGGAACAATGTAGCCAAATTCAGAGCTTTCAATATTGATATTGAATTCAATATATTTTTAAGCTCTTCAAATGATTTTTCATAATCATTAGTCCATTAAATTTATTTCAAAAGCCCAAACATGAGTTCAACTATGACCACATACATAAGAATGAACGGACGATAATAGCCAAATGGCCCATAACATTTTGAAATCCCTTGATGATCTTAGTCTTGAGAAAGTCTTTTACATCTTTTTTCTTGTCTTCATCAATCAAGATATTATTGTTTGGGGCAATGTGTTCACAATTTTGTATCTTTTCCCACCATCAAGATGTGCTTCTATTGGTTTAAACATACATGGTACTGTTCATTTTGCAAGCATTCGATCTAAGTTAAGAATATGTATAATGTGCTACTTTGGATATCTACAAAAATTAAGAAGCAAGGAAGTAGTGCAAATAATTACATACTGAATATCAAAGAGCTTATGGATGCTCTCTGATTAACAAGATGGTGATCTAGTGTTACTTGCATTAAATGGCTCAAGGGATGATGTAAAGTGGAAGGATTTCAAAAGTTTAATATATATAAGGGCTTCCTTAACCAACTTTGAGTTATTTTTTGCACTTATGGTTAGAAAAGGAATGAATATAGGAGGTGGGAACTTAAAGGGAAGTCAAGCCCAAGCATTGAATGTAGGCAACTCAAGAGGAAAAGGAAGAAGAGGAGGCTCAAATAGACAAAGAGGAATGTTTAGACAAGGACAAAGCTCATT